>JAVXUO010002111.1:0-57273 GCA_033065855.1 Escallonia rubra | reverse complement strand
TCATAATGCCCCCTGCCTTTGACGGTTCCTTCAAGTGAACAGTTAAAGGCATTTTAATGCAGAAAGTTGACTAAAAGTAGTTCAGCCACAAATCTTCCATGCCCGTTGTCACTTAGGAATTTCCAAAACATCATGCTCTCAAATCTTGATTGAGCATCTCAATTGGATAATCTGCTCGGGAGGCCTGCTCGGGATTTCTGCTCGGAAGGTCTGCTCGGGAACCCTGCTCGGGTCTGCTGCTCGGTAAGTCTGCTCGGGAAGTCTGGTCGGGCTTTCTGCTCGGAAGGTCTGCTCGGGAACCCTGGTCGGGAATTCTACTCGGGAAGTCTGCTCGGGAAGTCTGGTCGGACTTTCCTGCTCGGGCAATCTGGTCTGTCTTCCTGTTCGGGAATCCTGGTCGGGCTTCCTGCTCGGGAAGGTTAACCAATGTTCCTCCTTTGGATGGTAAACAAGGAACCCTGCTCGGGCTTCCCTGCTCGGGCAGTCTGGTCGGCCTTCCTGCTCGGGAATCCTGGTCGGGCTTCCTGCTAGGGAAGGTTGGCCAAGTGTTCCTTCTTCGGATGATAAACCAGAAACCCTGCTCGGGCTTCCTGCTCGGGCAGTCTGGTTGACCTCATGTCTTGAGACTTTTGACCTACGATCTTGCTAGATCATCCTGGTCGGGAAACCTGTTCGGCCATCCTGGTAGGGATGTCTGGACGGGCATCCTGGTCGGGCTGCGGTCTTGAGACTGTAGACTTAAGCCTTGCTAAGTCATCCTGGTCGGGAGCCCTGTTCGGTCATCCTGCTCGGGATGTCTGGACGGGCATCCTGGTCGGGCATCAGTCTTGAGACTGTTGACCTTGGTCCTTGCTAAGTCATCCTGGTCGGGAGCCCTGTTCGGACATCCTGCTCGGGATGTCTGGACGGGCATCCTGGTCGGGCATCAGTCTTGAGACTGCAGACCTTGGACCTTGCTAAGTTATCCTGGTCGGGAGCCCTGTTTGGTCATCCTGCTCGGGATGTCTGGACGGGCATCCTGGTCGGGCATCAGTTTTGAGACTGTTGACCTTGGACCTTGCTAAGTTATCCTGGTCGGGAGCCCTGTTCGGTCATCCTGCTCGGGATGTCTGGACGGGCATCCTGGTCGGGCATCAGTCTTGAGACTGTTGACCTTGGTCCTTGCAAGTGATCCTGGTCGGGAGCCCTGTTCGGTCATCCTGCTCGGGATGTCTGGACGGGCATCCTGGTCGGGCATCAGTCTTGAGACTGCAGACCTAGGACCTTGCTAAGTCATCCTGGTCGGGAGCCCTGTTCGGTCATCCTGCTCGGGATGGTAGTCCGTAGATGCTTCTTGGGAAGAGGGCTCATGATCAGGTTATCAATTGTGTTGCCACGTGTCAAGTACAACCGTCCTTTAGCCGCCAGAACCTAAACGGTTACAATTTCAAATTTCAAAATTTAATGCCCCGGGAATCGCGCGGGACACGCGTCTTGAATGCTACCGCCTTTATAGGGGAAGTTATTTCTTCCTCCCTCTATATATTTGGAGTTCCTCTCCTCATTTGCCCCCTGCTATTCACTTTCACTGTTCGGCTTAACTTTGACAAGTAAGTTCTCTTCTCTTCTTCTTGTTCGGCACATATCTATTTCCTTTTAGTAGCTTTCAATATCGTAGTCTTAGAAAATGTCTTCGTCCACTTCAAGTAGTACTTCGTCCTCTTCAAATAGTTTTTCAGAGAACGATTTAGAGAGTGAGTCGGAGAGTAGGTCATCACAAGTAGGAACTTCAACACACTATAGCCAAGTAGGAACTTCAGCTCCCCAAACTAGCACTTCATTTCCCCGTAAAGATGATGCTCTTGGGGATATCAAAGATGAAGCTGAAGACAAATTTGACGAGGACATTTGGTTTGCCTCAGATGAAAAGAGGAATAAGATGTCAAAAGAGAGCATTGTCGAGCTCTTAAAAGAGTATCCTTTGCCTCCTCCTTTTTCTGCTCGGGTACCCGCAATCCAAGAGCCTGCCAATTATGGTACAGACTTGGAAACCAGTGTCTATGAAGGCCAGATTAAGTCTGGCTATAGAATCCCCATGCATCCCTTTGCAGTCGCCTTTTTCAACCACTACAAAATGGCTCCAGGTCAGCTCGTGCCCAACGGGTGGAGGAAACTAGTTGGCTTAATTTATCTTGTGCAGACCTCAGGGTATCCAGTGACGGTCCATGACTTCATGAGATTATACCTTGAGGTATGCTTTATAAAGAATGTGGCCAAGTGCGATGGCTGGTATTACATCCATAACCGGATCAGGGTGATCAAGGGGGGTCCCAAATCTAACAAAGGTTGGCACTCCCGATACTTCTTCATTCAGCGGCCAAGCGGCAAATGGGAGTTCCCAAGAAAGTGGAATGCTTTCTGTAAAGATTATGAAAAGAAAGGCTTTCTGGCTCCCAACGCTATGACGAAGAAGCTGCTTGATCATATAAAGAGGAGGGGCGTTCTCAATATTGACGAACCCCTTACAGAACAAGAGATGCGGCATGCGGGGCTTATTCCTCCTGCCCCTGCTATGCCCGTTCCTCCAACTCCAGTTTTAGAACCTCGAATTGTCTCGAAGTCTAAGACTCAAGAACTGGTGATAGGAACATCATCTTCTAGTACTCCAAGTCTAGGTAGAGTCCGAAGCCGTGTTTGTATTCTTATGTCCTTTCTTTTTACGTACAAGTTATCTAACACGGTCTCTCTTTCTATCTTACAGAAATGGCTGGCAAAGAAGAGGGTGCAAAACGTGATTTTATGGGATTGATGCAAAGGGCATCGAAAGGGAAAAGGAAAGAAGGTGCGGGGGAAGGTTCTTCCCCTCTTGTGAAACGGCTACGCGCACCTACTCCTCCGGTGCCTCCTTTGGTGGTTGAAGATATCCCTATCGACAAGGATCCCATTTTTCGTCCTCGATGGACCATCAAGAGAGGTGATTCAGGAATGCCTCATGCAAATGTCTCTGCTCAGCATTTGGCTCACGGGGTGTTGCCAAGTGATAAGTTGATTTTGGAGAATCAACCTCATGAAGCCTTCGCTATGGCGCACGTCCAAGCTGCTTACAACGTAAGGACTTCATTTCTTTTTCCTCTCGCGTCTTGTTATTTAAGCTCTTCGTGCACTTCTGATACATACTCTGTCTTTATCTCTCTCTTATTTTCAGGCTTACTGCTATAGCAGCCAGATGCAGGAAAGGTTTTCCATGGCGATGGATGTGGCTCGCAACGCAGAAACTGACAAGAGAGCTGCCGAAGCCAAAGCTGAGAAACTTGACAAGGAGGTCAAGGCCCTAAAGATGGAGAATGCTGATCTGCTTAACAAGGCCGGGCGTTTTGAAAGAAGATGTGAGAAGCTGAAGCAGGAGAAGGCCGAAATTGGTAATAAAGCCATCCACGCCTTCCTTGATGGTACTGCTGGCGACGAATGGCTCCGGAGACGGACAGAAGATGGGCTCTCCATTTTTCAAGAGGGCTTTCAGAAAGCCAAAGAGCTAACAACAGCCAAATTTCCAAACATCTTCTTGGACGACATTGTGGTGCCCAGTTTCGATTCTCCATCGGGCGAGACTGCTGCACCTGTTGAAGTTGGAGATGTTGTTTCTCCTGGGGAGAAAAGTGTCCGATCCGGGAATGCTCCTCCGTCTTAGGACATTTTTTGTTTTCATCTCATCAGCTTTGTAATTCATGTCTATGTTTTGGCCTACGAAGCCTTTGCACTTGAAACGTTTTCCCTTTCACATAAAGGGGTTTTACTTTTGCATACTCGCGTTGTGAATGTATCGTCCTTTGTTTTGATTTTGTTTTTGTCTAAAACCTTTACTGGACCGTGTTCGGTAAAGACTTGGGTCTTACCTTGTCCATTTGGGGTGATGTACTCCACGTTAACCTCTCTAGAAAGAGGACATAGAGCTGTGCATGCAAATGGTTGCATTTGCCAAATGTTTGACTGTCCCTTTGAGGGATGGTCACCACTCCTGTGGAGGGTGTTAGTTTTGTACAAGTGTGTTCTTTAACTTGAGCTAACCACATCATGCTTGTGTTTTACTTTGACGCGAACCCTTATCGTCGGCTAAGGGCTGGCAAAGAAGCCTCGCACTCACGCTCGGCCAAGTTTCGAATTAACAAAACAGGGTAGGACGACGAACTCCCACTTGGTTTTGCCGTTTCTCGGGCTAGAACTAAAGCTAGACCGTGTTAGGTAAAACTTGTGTCATACCTTATCACTGGGTGATATTTTGCTTGGGCAACATTCGCTGTTTTCCGTAGACGAGCAGTCTGTTCGGGCAGTCTGCTCGGATATTAGATGTCTGTCGTTCTTGAGAACATACATATCATTAGTTAAAGTGGCCAGAAATTGATATGCTAATGTAAGCAACTGGTCTTTCTCACAGGAATGAAGATGTATAAATAGACGAAATGAAATGCTTCAAACTTCAAACAAATGTTGAATTATAATATATCTGAAACAATTCTTCTTTACATCCAACTATGCTTTTATGCTACTTCCCCCAAAAATAATAAGAAGAATGTCTTCGCTTTTCCTTAAGAATTTACTGGTAGTATTTCCTCAAGTTATCAGCATTCCATGTTCGCGGGATCGCTTCCCCTGAAAGTGTTTCCAGTGAATAAGCGCCTAGCCTGAGCACTTTTGATATCTTATAAGGTCCCTCCCAATTTGGGGACAGTTTCCCCACAGCGGCCTTTGGGTTTGAAACTTCCAGTTTTCTGAGGACAAGATCACCGACTCTGAACATCCTTACTCGGACCTTTCGATTATAGAATCTCGCAACCCGTTGTTTCGTTGATATCATACGATCTAAAGCTTGAGCTCGCGCATCATCTAATAGGTCTAGGTTTCCTCTGAGATTCTCTTCATTTTCTTTTTCAGAGAAGTGTAACACTCGGACCGTGGGGAGGCCCACTTCTACTGGTAGCAGCGCCTCTGTACCAAAAGATAAAAGGAATGGTGTTTCACCTGTCACGGAATGAGGTGTTGTGCGGTATGCCCAAAGTACTTTAGGAAGCTCATCAACCCATGCCCCCTTTGCATCATCTAACTTTCTTTTCAACCCTTGAAGAATTGAACGATTCATGTTCTCTGTCTGCCCATTGGATTGGGGGTGAGCAACCGATGTAAAACGGAGATCAATAGAGAGACCTTCACAAAATCTTCGAAAGTTGGAATTGTCAAATTGCTTTCCGTTATCTGTGATTAGGATCTTCGGCACCCCAAAGCGGCAAACAACGTTCTTCCAGAAGAACTCTTCGCATTTCGATGCTGTTATAGTGGCCAATGATTCGGCCTCAGCCCATTTCGTGAAGTAGTCGATGGCGACTATCACAAAACGCCTTTGTCCAGTGGCCACCGGGAATGGGCCCAAAATATCCATTCCCCACATCGCAAACGGAATTGGGGAAGTCAAGATGCTAAGTGGTGCTGCCGGCGTGTGCGTCAGCGGAGCAAATTTTTGACAACGATCACACTTTTTTGTAAATTTGATCGCTTCTTTCTGCATACCTGGCCAATAATAACCTTGCCGCAAGATTTTGTGGGCCAGGTTTCTTCCCCCCAAGTGTTGTCCGCAAATCCCTTCGTGGACTTCCTGTAACGCATAATCTGCTTCTCTAGGGCTTAAGCACTTTAGGTATGGCAGACTGAAAGACTTTTTATACAGTACCCCGTCTACCAGGGCAAACCGAACAGCTTTAGCACGTAAATTGCGAGCTCCGCTTTTTCTGACGGTAATATTCCTGAGACAAGGTACTGAATAATTGGGTCCATCCAGCAAGGTTCCTCTTCTATCACATTGACCTCCTTTGAGATCTGGATACTTCTTTCTTGGAGGAACTCAATGTATACCGCTCTATTTAATTCCGCAATGTCTTCGGAGGTCAGTCTTGACAGCGAGTCTGCTTGGGCATTTTGGTCTCGTGGTATGTGGCGGATGGCGAAATTTTTGAACAAAGCGGCTTCCGTTTTCACAGCTTGGAGGTACTGGGCCATTCTCTCATCTTTTGCCCCATATTCTCCCGAGATATGGTTCACAATTAATTGAGAATCACTGTGGACGGAAAGAGAATCAACTTTGAGAGAGTGTGCCAACCTTATTCCCGCTAGGAGTGCCTCGTATTCAGCTTCATTGTTTGATGCCTGGAAATTGAAGCGAAGGGCGTACTCGATCACAAACTTTTCGGGGCTGATTAATATAAGCCCGGCTCCGCTACTTCCCACCTTGGAAGAGCCATCAACATAAAGGAGCCAAGGATCCGAAACTTCTGAAAGGACCAGATTCGGGGGGTTCTCTGGTATTGTGCATTCGACAACAAAATCTGATAAGGCTTGAGCCTTAATTGCTGTACGGGGTTGATACCGAATATCGAACTCGCCTAGTTCCACGGACCAGTTTACTAGTCTCCCCGACGCATCAGGATTTTGTAGAACTTTACTCAATGGCTGGTCAGTCAACACGATGATGGTGTGTGACTGAAAATATGGTCTCAATTTCCTCGCCGATATGATAAGAGCTAGGGCAACCTTATCTATTCGGGGGTACCTGGTTTCTACGTCTTGTAGGACCTTGCTTACGTAGTAAACAGGTCTTTGCTTGCCATCTTCCTCTCGGATTAAGACCGTGCTTATCGCTACCTCACTAACCGACAGGTATAAGAATAAGTTTTCCCCAGTAACCGGTTTGGTAAGGAGCGGCGGGGACGACAAGTATTGCTTCAATTCTTCAAACGATCTCTGGCATTCTTCAGTCCACTCGAAGTCCCTTGCCTTCCTGATAGCTTTGAAAAAGGGGAGGCATTTTTCGGCGGACTTGGACATGAACCTTCCCAAAGCCGCCACTCTTCCTGTAAGCTCCTGGACCTGCTTAATTGTCTTAGGCGACTTCATGGCATGAATAGCGCCTATCTTCTCTGGGTTTGCTTCTATACCCCGTTGCGATACCATGAATCCTAAGAATTTCCCTGACGCTACACCAAACGCACACTTGAGCGGGTTTAGTTTCATGTTATAGGCCCTTAGGATGTTGAAGGTTTCCTTGAGGTCCTCCACATGAGCTTCGGCTTCCTCACTCTTGACTAGCATGTCATCCACGTACACCTCCATATTTCTCCCAATTAAATCATGGAAGATCATGTTAACAAGGCGCTGATAAGTTGCCCCCGCATTCTTGAGTCCGAAAGGCATGACTTTGTAACAGTACAGCCCACGTTCTGTAATGAAGGAAGTTTTGGGGATGTCATCTACACACATCTTTATCTGATTGTATCCTGAGTATGCATCCATAAAACTCAACAATTTATGACCCGAGGTAGCATCAATCAAAATATCAATACGTGGTAACGGGTAACTGTCCTTTGGGCAGGCCTTGTTGAGGTCCGTGAAATCAATGCATATTCGCCACCGGTCGCTCGACTTGGGTACCATCACGACGTTGGCGATCCAATCTGGGTATGATATCTCTTCAATGAATCCGGCTGCCAACAATTTTTCAACTTCCTCCTCGATTTTAACTTGTCTCTCGGGAGCGAATGTCCTCTTCTTTTGCTTGACTGGCTTCTTACCAGGGTCAACGTTCAATTTGTGGGTGATCACCTCAGGATCAATCCCAGGCATATCGGATGCCGTCCACGCAAAGATATCTGCATAGCTCCTTAACAAATCCACAAGCTTGAGCTTGAGGCTGTCTGATAGACCGGTTCCTATTCTCACTGTCTTTTCTTGAATTCCCGGATATAGCTCAATATGAGTGAGGTCTTCAGCGGGCTTACCTCTTTCGATTTTTGTCTCATCCCTCAGATCTTCTATCATGAGGGTTTCATTGGCTCTATTTCGGCATGATGCCATGTAGCACTGCCGAGCCACCACTTGATCGCCCTTGACTTCCCCGACTCCATTCTCCGTGGGGAATTTCATCTTCATGTGGTACGTAGACACCACAGCTTTTAATTGGTTTAATGCTGTTCGGCCCAAAATTGCATTATAGGCCGAAGGGATGCGTACTACTACGAAATCCAGCATCAACTTTGCTTGGGTTGGAGGGTCTCCCACAATGACGGGCAATGCAATAATTCCCTCGCAAGCAACCGGATGGTTAGAGAAGCCGTAGAGGGGCGCTTCAACCCTCCGTAATCGGTCAGCTGGTATATTCATCTTTTGGAAAGCTTCGTAGAAAAGTATTTCCGCCGAGCTCCCATTGTCAACGAGAATCCTTTTCATGTCGAAGTTTCCCACTCGGAGTGTGATAACTAGAGGGTCATCATGGGGTATTCTAGTATTACCCACGTCGTTATCGGAGAAGGATATTGTGGGGGCTGGTTCAATCTTCTGCTTTTTGGTCGATGGTCCCATAGTTGTGAAGATTTCCCTTGCGTAGGCTTTTCTTCCTTGTCCAGAAGAGCCTCCTGCGGCTATTCCCCCCGAGATGGTATTTATGACTCCCGCATTCTCTTGCACATCTTCTTTTCCCCCTAAGGGAGTGACTTCCCTCTTTTCATTCCTTCTATTGACATATCCACGCAAATGTCCGCGTTTGATAAGGGCTTCAATTGCACGCTTGAGCGATTCACAATTGTCGGTGGTGTGACCATGATCATTGTGGTAACGGCACCACAAGTTTCTATCTCTCTTGCTGGGCGGCGACCTCATCTTCTCTGGCCTTTCCAGAATCTCCTTATCTTTTATTTCATGCAGGATCTGAGATGGCCTTGCAGTTAATGATGTCAAATTCTTCATGTCTAACATTTCTTTGGGACGCCTTTCATCCTTTCTTGATCGCTTAGAACCCTGCCCAACTCTTGGACTAACTTCGCGAATTCTCTTGTCTTGATCATGTCCATTGTCTCCTCGCTGTCCATTGTCTCCTCGCTGTCCATTGTGGGTCTCCAAATATTCTTCAGCCTGGATATACTTATTGGCTTTATCCAGCAAGGCGCTCATGTTGCCTGGAGGACTCTTATTTACTGCGAACGCGAATTTGGACGTAGGGCGAAGCCCTCGCATAAAAGCCGTGTACTTTACTGATTCATCCAGGTTATCTATTTCCAAAGTTGCCGCATTGAAACGTCCCAAATATCGCGACAAGGACTCATTTCTTTCTTGGACCACATTGAGAAGACTGGCCGAATTCTTTCTCCGAGTTCGGCTGCTTACAAAATGTTTTTGGAACAAGTCTGATAACTGGTTGAAGGAATGGATGGACCTGGGTCGTAGGGACTTGAACCATGCATGTGCTGCTTTCCTCAAAGTAGTTGGGAATGCTCGGCACATGACAGCATCTGAGGCCTGGAGGAGTAACATATTCGTTTGAAATTGATAGACATGCTCTCCCGGATCTCCGCTTCCATCATATAGGTCGCACTGTGGCATCCGAAAATTTGGAGGAAGCTTCGCCTTCTCTATACTTTTGGATAGGGGGTATCCAGAATCTTCCCTTGGGGGAGCAGAATCCTCTGGGGAGGATTTGGAGATGGCTTTGTGACAAGGTCGCCCTTGTGGGCGTGCTTTCCATGTGGGTGTATGGATCTGTCCTTGAGGACAGTGCCTTTGGACTGCGCATCTTCGACCTAGATTTTCACTGCCTACTACAGGAGGCGAGTTTGTGCTGTCCTCAAGTGACTCCTCACGTCGAAAACGTGAACCACTTCTGGTAACATGTTTCTCACTTTCTTGCCCTGGCTGATAGTCAGGATCCGTCTCTGATCTATTCTTTCTCCCATAGCTGGACCTTGAGGTCAGTCTGAGACGGAGGTCGCTCGGATCGAGATGTGTATGATTAGCAGAAGTTGTGGGGACCACCCTTTCGAGCTGCTTCTGTAGAGTGGTTACCACGTCCTTAAGTTCATGAATTTCTCTGGTCAGCTCAGCATTTGGAGTGTCAAACAGCCTCCGGGTTAGGCGATGACGCAGGTCTCCTCTTTTTAAAGGTGGGGTCAGAGAACGAGTCCCCTGGGAGCTTTCAGTCATTCTTGGGGTGACTGAAGTCACGTTAATGCAGTCATTACTGGAATATCGTTGGGAAGGTGTTGACTGTCGCCCTCTTCGGCGGGAGCCGCTTGATCTTGTTCGCCTATTCTGGACGGAGCGACTGACCGGAGTGTTATTTGAAGATGATTGTCTAGCCATGTTCTCTCTCGGTCCCACGGATGGCGCCAAAATGTTACTGCTTGAATATTGATCGAGACCACGGCTAGGAAATGCACCTGCAAAACAGAACACGAAGTGACCACCGGGATGTTCCGGTGGAGGATGCTCCGATGCTAAAGTCAGAACGTCGCTACTAGGGTAGGAGTCTGAATAATCGAAAATGAACTGGGTGTTTGTGTGTGTGAACCTGTCTGTGTACCTGAGGATTCGCCCTATATATAAACCGCTTCCAGACTTCCTTCTTCTTTAGAACTCTATTCTGATTGATCCTTTTGTAGAAGAGTCATACCAGGACTCTTCTATTAGTGCATGAGTCCTAACCAATCTCTATCTGTCCTCTGAAGTTTATCCGATATGAGTCTGTTAGCCCACTCAGAATTGGTTACGCCACGTGTCAACAGTTGGTTGGGCGGATATATTTAGCTATATAAGTGTTAAAAAGTCCAAACTCAATGAAACAAAGTAGAGACTGTTAGGGTAAGGAGGGTAGCTAACATCTTCCCGTTATATAACTTAGTCCCCAAATTCATCATCTCTGTTTTTTATAGATTAGAAGCCGGGTATTTTAGAGTCTTTTTTAGGTTTTTTTTTCATATTTTCCTTTGTTTCATAAATAAGATGGTGACTCGAGTGAAGACCTTCGCAGCTCAGGATTTTTTCGAAGCGGTTCGCTACAGCGCGAGAACAACCTTGATCACATTCCAAAATCTGGTTAAACGAGTATTCTACCAACGTATTTCAGTGAGTTCCTGCTCATTAATCATACGAGAGGTTGAATCTATGTGACATCTCCCTGATGCATAATTTCTTGTCTCTTTCCTTTTTCTTGTCGTGTTTTGGAACATGTATGGGGACTTTGCCCCATCCCCTTTTCCTCCGTCGGATTAGCATGCCCAAAGCAGGCCATGCCTGCTGCCCTTTTTCTTGGTCGGTGGAAAGGCTGCCACCTTTCTCCTTTTCCTTTCCTTCGGCTCCAAGGCTTTGCGCCACATCTCCTCTCTTTATATGTGGGTTTCGGCCAACACTGATACATACGAACACAGTTTAACACTACACACACTGTTGTTCCAATATTTTGTTATTCACTTTGGTATATTAGTGTTCACATATTTGCTATTGTTTGAGTTGTGGAAGAAGAAAGTCAAGGGGATAGTTCATGACTGAAACCAATAAAATAACCCTAGAGGGGGGGTGAATAGGGTTTTAAGACTACTTTAAAATTAACAACCAACAAACCTCAATCACAATAACTCAAATAAACAAACAACCAATCTCAATACAAATATAGAACGATAAAGTAAAGAGATAAGGGTTTAGAGATACTTGACAAGGAGAATTAAATGGTTCGGCTTGATATACCCACAAGCCTACGTCCACCCCTTCAAGGAAGTCCCTTGAAAGGCCCTAGAATCCACTAGTATGATCTTCCTTACGGGTCAAGATCGAACCTCTTACAATCCCTTGATGCTATGCCCACATCAAGAACAAGCTTTGACAAACCCAAAGCTCCAAAGCTTGACAACCCCAAGCTTTGATACAAGAACCTTTCAATGAAGAAATGTGTACAAGATTTCACTCTTAAGAAGTAGATGAGTACAAGTTGAAGTACTAGAACAAGAGAAAGATGAGAGAATTGATGACTTGAAGGATGCTCACTCTCAATCAAAGAATTGCTCACAAAGATGCTCTCTTTAATGATGTAAAATCATGAAGATGAAGAGAGAAAAGTTTAATCTATGAGCCTTGATGTTTCTCTAATGAATGAAGGCTTAGAATGTGGTTTCCATGATGTATAATGAAGCCCAAAATCATTTATATAGAGAAGAGATCAAATATAGCCGTTAGGCATAATATGGCCAAAACTGCCATTGCAGTCGACTGTAACCAATGCAGTCGACTGTAATCCCTCAAAAATAGCCGTTGGAGTTTTGTCCTCGAAAATAGCCGTTGGAACTGAAGTTTGACCAATGCAGTCGACTGCATTGACCAATGCAGTCGACTCTATTCAATTACAGTCGACTGTAATACCCTACTGCCTATCGGCTGCCTCACGGAACCCCCTTTCCTATTTTGGGCATAACTTTCACTAGAAAAATCGGATTAAGGTGCCGTTTTTTGCGTTGGAAAGCTAATGAAAAGTTTTATCAAGATATGAAAAGATTAGCACCAAAAACAGTTTTGAGAAAATCTGAGTGAGCTCCAAAGTGCACTCATTTTCAAGAACCACACTCGTGTGAAAGGTTATGAACTCACATGCAATGCACAAGGTGTCCTAAGGTCTTTTTAGGTCATAGTCATCTATCCAAGCATCAAACCAAGACTAGTTACATAATAGGAAAGATCAATTATAATCGATAGTAACTTAGCCGATGCATTCTTTCTTGCTCTTTGACATTGGACTTGATGAAGCTTCCATAGCATGTCACCATAGCTTTAAGCTTCTTTGGCTTTAATCCATCTATCCAACTTCTCAAATGTGTCTTCATGAGTGTGCATGTATATACCTACTAAGAATACACTCAAAGCACACATTAGAACATAATCAATGTGTAGTTATCATCAAAACAAGATGTAGGCCTAGGTTATCCAACCATATGGCTAACAATCTCCCCCTTTTTTATGATGACAAACATTGATTCTATATAGGGTAAGATGTATCATATGATAGTCAATTAAGCACAACAATCTCACATAGAACACTCAATCATTGCTTGTATACTCAAGATATGTCAATTTATCTCATATAGCAATTAAGCTTGTAGCTAGCTTCCCTAGCTAAAACAAGATATGCTCTTCCTCTAATGTTCTCTCAAAACACACAATCACATAGCATATAGAATTAAGATTATTTCTCCCCCTTTGTCATCAACAAAGAGATGCATGTGTGAAGAGATAGTTATAAGCAAGATAATGGCGTGAAGTGCATATAACTCATGAACTCATACTGATGACATCAAGAGTTCCTTCATGATCCAATGAAAGATATGCAATGTAGCTCAATAATCTCTTCTATTTTATGCATATTTCAAGAGTAACAAGATAGTATATGATTCAAGCATGTAAGCTCCCCCTATCAAGTTATCTTATGCATATTCCATCATAATGTATGCTCCCCCTCAATCAATGCATGCCAACAATATCAAACAAACACAACTGAATGTCTAACCGAGTCATATTCCCTTTTTGGCATTACCAAAAGGGGTGTGTGTATGAATTGCATTGTGAAGCATTAAGACGACATAATTTCAACATGAAATTTCCAGAAAGGGAATAATGGTCATCAACAATCAATATTTTCAATATAAGTGCAAGAGGACCATTCATCGGCAAACTTCACATTAATTCTCAACAAGCAAGCTATTTATATCATGAGAAATAATTATGACCATTTATACATGCTTGATGACATATAAGTTTAGTGTATAGCACAGTGTTGAATAGAGCCAAGTTTTACCCTCTCGATGAATTACCAAGGAATTGAGCTCATGAGTGATCATTCTTGAAGTCCATTTTCTTGACAAGCTTTGAGTCTCTCCTTATTTGAAGTAACATGTCCAATCTCGGAATGTTTACTCCCCCTTAAGATTTAGCTTGTTGCTCCTCCTTCTTAAAATTTTCTTGGAGCCTTCTCCTTGTTGCTATTTGCCTTTACTTTGAACAACCTACAATCACAATTTAGGTCTAACTTTTGGTACCCACATTTTCTTGGGTCCATGAGTGTTAGTCTTAGCAACATTATGAAATTCTTTAACAACCCACATTTTCTTTACACAACCAACATAAACAATTCTACAAGGACAATAACTAGTCATATGTCCTTTCTTGTTGCACCAACCACAATGTGTAAAAGGTGTGCAATAGTTCTTTGGTCGTTTTGTAAGAATATTCAACCTAGCTTGTTGTTGCAAAACTTTAGGAGGCATGGCCATGGGATCTAATCCAAGGCCGCCTTTGTTTAGGCCAATTCTTTGGCGTCCAAGCATGACATCCAAATTGTTTTGACCATCAACAAATTTTTCAAGACATTTTCTTAAATCACAAATCTCAACTTGTAAATCTTCATTTTGTTTTTCTAAAGCCAAAGTTTTGGAAGAGATTTGTTTTGAGCTAGGAGTGTTAACAAGTAAATCAACCAAATTGTTATTCACATGCTCTACATATAAATGGCTAGACATGCATTCATTCTTGGCATGCAACTTATCATTTTCCATTATCAACTTCTCAATTTGCTTATTAGCTTCAAGAAATTTCTTAGACAAAATAATATTTTTCTTGAAAATTTTCTTGGATTCCTCATATAAGCTATCATAAGCATCTTCAAAACTTTCATTATCACTATCACTACCGGAAGAAGAGCTTACCTCATCATTTGCCATGAAGCACACATTTGCTTGATCATTCTCTTCATCACTTGAATCAAAATCACTCCATGTTGAAGTATGTTCGGCATTCATTGCTCTTTCCTTCTCCTTGTTCTCTTTCTTAGAGAATTGTCTTCTTTTAGCTTTCTCCCATACATCTCTTCTTTCCTTCTTCTCCTTTTTGTAGATAGGACAATCAATCTTCATGTGTCCCGGCTTGTGGCATTTGTAGCAAAGCCTTTCTTCATTGCTAGCATTTTGTTGCCTTCTCCCATCATTTCTTCTAAATCTTAAGAACTTCTTGAAGTTCTTTGCAACCAATGCCATATCCTCTTCATCAAATTCTTCATCATCATCACTTGACTCAAGATTTGAAGATGAAGCTTTAAGAGCAATAGATGTAGGCTTCTTCTTGACGTCCTCTTGATCAAAGGTCTTGAGTTGCATTTCGTACGTCATGAGTGAGCACATCAATTCATCAAGAGGAAAGATGTTGAGATTCTTTGATTCTTGGATGGCGGTGATCTTTGCATCCCAAGCTCTTGGTAAGGACCTAATCACTTTTCTCACTAGATCACCATTAGTGAATTCCTTACCCAATTGCTTCAAAGGGTTCACAATGTTAGTAAAACGAGTATTCATATCCGTAATGGATTCATTTGGAAGCATATGGAATAACTCATAATCTCTAAACAATAAATTCATCTTGGAGTCTCTAAGAAGAGAAGTCCCTTCATGAGTGACTTGAAGAGTATCCCAAATACTCTTAGCGGAATTACACATAATGACTCTATTGAGTTCATTTGTGTCTAAAGCACATACAAGACAATTTTTCGCTCTAGCATTCATGCAAATCATTTTCTTGTCATGATCACTATATTCCGATTTGGATTTAGGTTCTTCAACCTTGTCAACCAGTTTTGCCGGAACGAATGGGCCACTCTCAACAATATCCCACATCTCATAGTCTTGAGATTCTAAATAGATTTTCATCTTAACTTTCCACACACTATAGTTGGTCCCATTAAACAATGGAGGCCTAGTGGTAGAACTACCCTCCATACCCCCAACATAAGACATGATCGATTAACTCTCTTGGCGTTACCCAATATAACAAGAGCCGAGGCTCTGATACCACTTGAAACCAATAAAATAACCCTAGAGGGGGGGTGAATAGGGTTTTAAGACTACTTTAAAATTAACAACCAACAAACCTCAATCACAATAACTCAAATAAACAAACAACCAATCTCAATACAAATATAGAACGATAAAGTAAAGAGATAAGGGTTTAGAGATACTTGACAAGGAGAATTAAATGGTTCGGCTTGATATACCCACAAGCCTACGTCCACCCCTTCAAGGAAGTCCCTTGAAAGGCCCTAGAATCCACTAGTATGATCTTCCTTACGGGTCAAGATCGAACCTCTTACAATCCCTTGATGCTATGCCCACATCAAGAACAAGCTTTGACAAACCCAAAGCTCCAAAGCTTGACAACCCCAAGCTTTGATACAAGAACCTTTCAATGAAGAAATGTGTACAAGATTTCACTCTTAAGAAGTAGATGAGTACAAGTTGAAGTACTAGAACAAGAGAAAGATGAGAGAATTGATGACTTGAAGGATGCTCACTCTCAATCAAAGAATTGCTCACAAAGATGCTCTCTTTAATGATGTAAAATCATGAAGATGAAGAGAGAAAAGTTTAATCTATGAGCCTTGATGTTTCTCTAATGAATGAAGGCTTAGAATGTGGTTTCCATGATGTATAATGAAGCCCAAAATCATTTATATAGAGAAGAGATCAAATATAGCCGTTAGGCATAATATGGCCAAAACTGCCATTGCAGTCGACTGTAACCAATGCAGTCGACTGTAATCCCTCAAAAATAGCCGTTGGAGTTTTGTCCTCGAAAATAGCCGTTGGAACTGAAGTTTGACCAATGCAGTCGACTGCATTGACCAATGCAGTCGACTCTATTCAATTACAGTCGACTGTAATACCCTACTGCCTATCGGCTGCCTCACGGAACCCCCTTTCCTATTTTGGGCATAACTTTCACTAGAAAAATCGGATTAAGGTGCCGTTTTTTGCGTTGGAAAGCTAATGAAAAGTTTTATCAAGATATGAAAAGATTAGCACCAAAAACAGTTTTGAGAAAATCTGAGTGAGCTCCAAAGTGCACTCATTTTCAAGAACCACACTCGTGTGAAAGGTTATGAACTCACATGCAATGCACAAGGTGTCCTAAGGTCTTTTTAGGTCATAGTCATCTATCCAAGCATCAAACCAAGACTAGTTACATAATAGGAAAGATCAATTATAATCGATAGTAACTTAGCCGATGCATTCTTTCTTGCTCTTTGACATTGGACTTGATGAAGCTTCCATAGCATGTCACCATAGCTTTAAGCTTCTTTGGCTTTAATCCATCTATCCAACTTCTCAAATGTGTCTTCATGAGTGTGCATGTATATACCTACTAAGAATACACTCAAAGCACACATTAGAACATAATCAATGTGTAGTTATCATCAAAACAAGATGTAGGCCTAGGTTATCCAACCATATGGCTAACAATGACTCTTTGTTGTATGTGCATGCAAATAGGGATAATACTATAGACTAATCGTGGGGGTTACTTGCCATAAAGCCCATTGCAACGAGCCACTGGTTCTAGGGGCACGAATCTTAGGACAAAGCCACGGCTCAATTCTATAGTTTGGTGAGATTGTTCCTACTTATTTTGCAACAAGTTATTATTGAATTTATTTTTTAATGTTCGATGTATTGCGTAAGAAAGTGTGACTCCATCACAAAATATTTTTAAAAGGATTTATGTCCAAAAGAGTTTGTTTGTGGAATTCTCGCCGCTTGGTACAGTCATACAAGCCAAACATTCTATTGTTCCTTCATTATATTATCACTTGATTGAAAACGCACAAATGGATTAAACCTCTCATCAACACGATTCGTATTTTCATTTTCGGTTACAATTGCGATTCTGCTGATTTTTCTTTCACTAGATGGTACCGATTTCGTATGTTACATTTTTTTTTGTTGAAACGGAAACTGCATTCAACTAAAACACAAAATACAACCTAAAGAGCACAAACAAATGTTTGGCTCTGGAAACAGAGTACCCAAAAGTACAAACAAAAAGAGCACAAGCAGAAGCTTGACCTTGGAACATAAACCGGCCAACATGGCCTTGACAGAAATTGAAAAAGATAAGTATTACCATTGTTGGATTTACAAAATCCAAATCAAATAGTAATAGAGTGGAAGAGCTGCAGCGAGGCATCAATTTCAAAGGCCGCTTGAAATGGCAGTTTAGATTACTACCACGGTTGTCTTCGGCTCCAAGGGAGGTGGAGCGAGTTCCCGAGGCTGAATCTGATTGATCCGAAGCTCGAAGGGACACGGAATCCTCCATCTCGTCTAGATCCGTCCTCTTCATGCCACAATCCCGCCATATCGCGTCAGAGAAATCAACCTAAACTAACCGGATTGGAAGTCCGACAACCATGACGGATCTGAAAAAACCTTTCAGATCTGAGGGTAGCGAGTGGGAGGGAGTAAGATTATGGCTGAAGGGCTCCCGATCAGTGGGTGGGGGAGGAGATCGGGGGGTGGAGGAGGGTGGTGGTGAATGGCGGCACAGGTGGGTTGCCGAGAAAGAGGGAGCAAAATATGCAAAAAAAAAAATGAAACAAGAGAAGAGGGAGAAACGATGTGAGGGCCTCCCCTTCCATCCTTACAACCATGGAAGCCGAATGAGGAAGGTGCGGCAGCTTGGTTTACTGGAGAAGAAAGCTGGGTTTTCTGGTTTCGGTGGCTTTTGGTTACTGAAGAAGAAGAAGTGATAAGTGCTAAAGATATTTCGTATGTTACATGTTGATAATGAAATGAGGTGGACTGCACGCAACGGTATACTGAAATGAGGCGGGATCTATGTTAAATCTTTTTTTACGAGATTCTTAGACAGTCTCTAATGCAATTGTTACCCCAATCAATAATGACGTTGGTCATTATTTTTTGGTGGTGGTGACGTGGGTTGGTTGTGAATTGTGGTGTTGGGTGCTTAAGACGGTGGTGATAGTGTGTGGTGGTGTATGGTGGTGTAGACGGGGGCGGTCGTCATGGCGATTGTGTGAGATATAGTGACGATGGATATTGTTGTAAAGAGCTAGAATGGTTGTGATGATGAACTGATTATGATTCAGCGGAGATATGAAAATAGTATATTTAGATTTTGCTGCTAAGAAAGGTTGAAATGAAAAATTTTGTAGCAAAAATCAAAATTGAAAATCTAAAATTCCAAAGCTTCAAATTGAGCAACCCATACTTACATGCAATTATAAAAATTAACGAGAAATAAAAACTAATATCGTCTGCCAAACATCTACTCTTTCTCAATTGTTTTAAAATGAACAAAAAAATGAAAATAAAAACTGTGTCAAACGACACCATCATTATTTGGCAAGTTTACCATGCATATCCTCTCAAAAGCACACATTTTTGGATTAAAACAAAACAGGGATATATTCTATTTGGATTAAAACTAAACAGGGACAGATTCTATTCAATCACTATATTGGTATTTTTCATTTTATATCAGTCGAATGGAAGCAAATGAAACGAAGGATCTAGTCAAACTAAAGAACACCATATTGGCCTAGTCAACACTTAAAGTTGTAGCAGATAAAGGCACTTGACAGTACAAAGCAGAAGATGACAAAAAGCTGAATTTGAATACAACGACATGCTTGTGGATCAACAATACCATATGTTATATGTAGTTGGTGTGCATTTGATTCCTATATATAGCCCCAATACGTCTTACTTGCCTCCACAGAGGTGCAGTACAGGAGTTACAATTCAATCACCAGCAGTTGCTAAAAAGGGAAACAAATGGTGAACGCAGGAGCGCCATCACCCATGGTGCCACTCATATTTCTGGGAGTCTTCAGTCTGGTCCTCTTCGGCCACGCCTACACCATGATGTTTCTTCCCATATCTGTTTTGCTGCTTATTTACTTCCTCACTACAGTGTTTCCCACTGGGAACAACTATTCTGCTGCGAACGAAAGCTCGGGTCTCGATGCTGAAGGGTTCGGGTTTGGATCGTTTATTCTCGTTTTAATCTTCCTCACTCTTTCCAATGCTTTGACTTAGCCTGCTAATACCAATAAGCGTGTGGTTCACGTGCGCAGATTTGTGCCTCTCCTCATCATGCCAAAACTTTCCCATGTTTCATGATCTGTTTATCTAGTGTCTTGTTCTTCTTACATGGAGTTATACCTCTAACTTGTATCGAAACAGTTCCATCAATTCTTTGGTAATAGTTGTACGATGCTTGGATAAAGTGGACTAATTATCGGAAACAACTACCAAAAGAGGGTAAATACGAGTCATAAGCAGTTTAAAGCTAGAATCACAGATTACCACCCCAACCCAAAAAAGGCGGCTTGTTTGTGAGCTCAAGAAATGGTCCATTATCTCCATAGTTTCTACAGAATCAGAAGCTTCTGACTGCTTTAAAGTCTTGCGCAAATTTGTGTAACCGCAGTTCAGCATATAAAGTTACAAATTATATGGAAGACAAGGATTGCACCAAAAACAATTTTCAATGTGTTACTACAAGGACAAAAGTACATAAAGAAACGCAAAAGCCAGTATGCATGGTGATAAAAGACGTATATATAGCAGAAATGATAACCTCCGGTGGTCGCCGGAGGTTTCCGCCGGCGGTGGTGGCCGGAGTTGGCCGCCGGCAACCGCCGGTGGTGGTTGCCGGAGATGGTCGCCGGCCGGCGGTGGGAGGGTGGTGGTCTCAAAAAATAAAAAAAATCATTTTTTTAGGTTTTTTCTTCTTCTTCAGTTTAAAAAACTAAGAAGAAAAAAATGGTTACTAAACACAATTTTTTTTTCCAATTTCCAAAACTGGAAAAAAAAGATGTGTCAAATAGGGCCTAAGCTTCTGCTCCTAAAATTTGTAAGGTTGTACAAGAAAAGGCTTCCTCTCTCAAGTAATCAAGATTATGCTGACCTTAAGGGGGAAGAAGCACCCTTCCGTATCTCAAGACGGGTGACCACTTTGTGAGCAGAATGTACAATAGAATGGACAGGTCTCTAATAGCTAAAAGTTCATTATAATTTTAATATAAGCATGTAAATGCACCACCAACAGATTTTTCCAAGACTATTCTTTCACCAGTAAACGTAAATGTTCTTGTTTGGTTCATCTCTCGCCGTATTAGTATCTCAAGGTTGGTAACGATGACCTGGTATATCTAATATCTAACCATTGAAGAAGCGGCTTCAATTTCTTTGCTTCCGGATCTACACGTGGATAGCTGTTGAAAAAGCCAGTCAATATCAGGAATTAGCTCTTCTTATTTCTGTCAAGTCTCACATCGACAATATATGGGGTTTAAAATTTGTTCTTATACCTAGTGGGCTCCTCCTGCTCTTGAGCATGTTTTTGGGTTGGACATCATGTTCAACATGGTATCAGAGCTAGGCCCCTGCCACCCCATTCGATCCAACAGGACCACCTCTTATTCAAGAGGATCACCTCTTATTCCCACGATTCGCGTGAGGGCGGGTGTCAAGTCTCACATCAACAGTAAATGGGATTAGGGATTGGTTATTATACCTGGTGGGCTCCTCCTACTCTTGAGCATGCTGTTGGGTTGGATACTAGGTTCAACAATTTCATTGCTGGAGTCGATACATGTATGAAAGTCGCAAATTAATTATGTACGCTTTTTATGCATCTGGTTTACATCTTCTCTTGTAATGCATTGTCAATCTACATCTATATCTATTATATATTGGCGTAGGAAAGAGATTAAATGACTAACATTTTTTTTCCTCAAAAATTCGATATTTAAATTGAAGTATGAAAGTTTAGGAGTGTTTTTGCTTGATAACCTTTTTTTCTTAAAAAGAGAATACCCTTTAAAGATTAGAGCGTTATCATACAAAAATAAGAATGTTTTTTACCTCTTATAAAATATATTAAGTATCTTTATGTACAATACACGTGTTGGAACTTGTGTTTTTGTCAGAGTTAAAGATTATTTTGTTTTTCCTAAAAAAAACAAAAAGTCTTATAGAAATCCAATGAAATATTTTTGACGGAATTATTTAGCAGTTGAATACCTGCCGCAAAGGTGTTGTTGAGTCAAATGTAGTAGAAGGCTACAGCAAATGGCATGTGTTTGTATGCAGTATGTGCAACCTATTTTCAGCCAACCTTGTGCGTGCGCATGTTTGTTCGTGCGTGTCTTTGTGTGTCTGTGAGAGAGAGGGAGAGACTAACACTTCCCTACGATTTTCCCGACACTCTTTAATAGGGAATTTGTGTTCTTTAGTTCATTTAGGATGTGTTTGGATATGGGATTTTGAAATACTGGGTATTTTTAAATGCCCTCATTTCGAAATCTCTTGATTTACAAATTCTATCATTTTGAAATATCTTGTTTGGAAGAAAGGAAGCAAAAGGTTGTTAAAAAAGGTGGGAGGCAAGATTCCTAAAAAATAGGGAACTAGTTATTGTGGGTTTGTAAATTACTGATTGAAGTGGATTTGACAAATAACTAGTTCAAACTAGTGATTTGAACTGTAGATTTGGTGACCCCAAATCCATAGTTCAAATCACTCTGAAATTTCATTCAAAAATTTCCTTTTGAACTATACAAACAAGATATTTTGTTCAAGTGATTTACAAATACCTTACCAAAGTCAAATCCCCAGTTCAAATCTTATATCCAAACACACCCTTATCGCTTTTAAATATACTCCTACATAGTTACACCGCTATGGGATCCTTGAGGGCCAACTTGGACAGATTCTCGACTTAGTAGAAGTTCCACAGTGCTCTGCGTGTTTCTTGACTAAAGTAGTGCTTCTTGAACGTGAAAATTGTTTTACTTACATACTCATATTCCATTTTATTATGTTGGGTGGGACTGCCTGCCAGTTAATTAGCATGAGTATAATTACTGTTGTCTATTTTAGGCAATTAAGAAGGATAGATATCGAAACGATACACAATAAGAATTCATGAAGTGTTCTTGTGCACTTGGAGCGTTAGCTACTACTTTTACTAAAAACGATTAGACTTTTAGCACCAATAATGACTTGCTCCTACAGAACCAAGGTTGAAAAAGATTAAAAAAAAATAGAACCTTCTGATTTGCTTTTTATTTTGGGGAAAGTAGGGAATGACCCCCTCTACTATACACGTTGTGCGATTTGCCCCCCTCCACTTCAAACTTAAGCACTAAACCCCCCCACAGTTTAAGAAAATGGGCACAGTTAACGGAAATCATCCAATTTAGCTGCGTTTTTTGGAGGGAAAGAATTGGCGCCCAGAAGGTGTTTTTTTAAGACGAAAATGCCCTTCTACTCTCTTTATAACACCAAACTTCATCCTTTACCCTCATTTCTTCCCTTACCAAACCTTCCAGCAGCCTCATTTCTTCCTCTACCAACATCCCAACTACATTTTGGTTCTCTACCCACATCTCCATGCCATAATGGATAACAGTGTCATGCAAGAGCGAGGAATCAACATGCGGCTCTGCTACTGTGGTGTTGCAGCTCCAGTGAAAACTTCATTCACTGTTCAAAACTTTGGAAGAAGGTTTTTTGGGTGTGCTATGTATGGGGTATGTAGTATAATTATGATTTCTCTAATTTTTAAAATTTTAATTGATTTTCCTAATTTTTAAAGTTTTTGTTGTTATAGATCCAGGGAAATTGTGGGTATTTTGATTGGGTTGATCCTCCAATGTCCAGAAAAGGGAGCGAAGTTCTCTCCAATATGGTAGCCAACATCAAACAGCTTGAAGAGGAATTGGCTACATCTCGAAAAAGGGAAAGGCTTTACAAGAAAATGTTGACTGTAACCGTTATTATGCTAATCTTTGTACTCTTAGCTAAGAAGATCTAGTTGAAAAATCTGTAAAACTTTGCACCAGTGCTATTTTCTGTTTTTAATTGTACTACAAATGTGTTATGTAACTCAAATCTAACCTCTGTAATGCAAATTTATCCTATGTAATGCAAATGTGTTATGTAATGCAAATCTATCCCCTGTAAGTGTGTAGAGAGTTGTTTGTGAACCTGTTTTAAGTGCTAACCCACATAAAAAACCTGTGAAAAACTAACCACTAATACCATAAAAACCACCAACCAAATGCAATTTCCAACCACTAATACCATAAAAACCTGTGAAAGTAACTGTTTGAAACATCACATAAAAACGTGTGAAAGAACCTGTTTGAAACATCACCATAAAAACCACCAACCAAATGCAATTTCCAACAAGTACGGTTCATCCACACCAAAGTCATCAGAAATCTATACAAACATATAACAAGTAAACCATATCAAAATCTAAAGTAAAAAGTATCCAAAGTTTCCAACAACAGTCTCCAGTTCCAACAAGTTTCCAACAGTTCCAACAAGTAACCCATAAAAATACCTAAAGTACAGTACATGCCATCTTCATCATCCAATTACTTGCCAACATGACCATTCTTCCCTCCAACAGCTGTTTGCGTTGCAATTGAATCCATCTGTCTCTTTTTATCAGCAGCCTCCATCCTTTGTTGCCTTCTCAAAGCAGCTTCAAGTAAAACTTGTCCTCTTGATGTCTCAACAGATTGCAACCTGTTACATTAATAGTACGTCAAAGTGAAATGTTAAAGCAATTTACTAAGTCAAAGTGAAATGTTAAAGCAATTTACTAAGTGAAGGTATATTGTAACCTGTTAAGAGTGGCATCAGGTGTTGAAGCAACATCAATATCAGCATTTGAAGTTCCCTGGGCCCAACAAGGTGGCAGATTTTTGGACACAGCTGCGGCAGAAGCAAATCTAGCCCCTGTTGCAGCATCAACTAGAGGTGGTGTAGCAGCAGCATGTCCAACTGTTGGTGGTTCACTAGCAGCATCATGAGGTGCCATATGGTTTGGAGTGCCAACCATTTTTGGTGCAAATCTTCCCATCAGTTGTCCTCTATTCTTCTTGATAACACCCTTTTCATTTCTCAGTGGACTATGCTTGTTACCTGCAGTTGCATTTGCACTAGCACTAGCACTAGCAGGGAGACTTGCACTTGCACTTGCACTTGCACTTGCACTTGCACTTGCACTAGCACTAGCCCTTGCCCTTGCCCTTGCCCTTGCATGTGCAGTATCAGTGGCACTAGCATTGGCATTGGCATTAGATACCTAGTTATAAACAGT
Source organism: Escallonia rubra (assembly GCA_033065855.1). Classification (NCBI taxonomy): domain Eukaryota; kingdom Viridiplantae; phylum Streptophyta; class Magnoliopsida; order Escalloniales; family Escalloniaceae; genus Escallonia; species Escallonia rubra. The sequence continues at coordinate 32,472 of JAVXUO010002111.1, read as the reverse complement.
GATGCTGTAAGTTCTAACCCTATGAGTGGATATGTAATAAGTTAAAAATCATTATTGCTTTGAACTGCTTACACTTTCAAAAGTTGATTGTGTTCCACTACCTATTCCTGCCTCACTTGTATTGCCACCAAAACTCTATATAGGCAAAACGAGGGTGTTAACATAGACAGGATTTAAATAACAATTGTCTAGGTCACTACATCTGTTACAGCTGTTACATCTGGCTTCCCTATCTGAAATTTTCAGGTATATGTAGGAATTTCAGACATTCTTCTAGTTCCTTACCCATTCTTCAACAACCAAATTGTTCATCTATGCAAACTCATCAAACTGTGCATGCCCACTGTCTCAAATCTTGTTTTGGGCGATACTATTCACCCGCATGTTCAGAAGTCTAAGAAACCTTCAAAAATATTTTCAATTACAACCTAATTGATAATTAGTAAGTAATATTTTCTACTTAATTGAAGTTCTGCCCTAAAGTTACTTCCTAATTTTGCCCTTTCCTAATTTTGCCCTATTTATTCCCTAGTGTTACTATCTATATTATAATAGCTACTTTACATGAGATCGTGCATGATGGGCCCATTAATCAAACCCAGAAAATTGATCAAACCCATTGGAATCAATCGGTAATCATTAAATAATAATCAAAACCGAAAGTCAACCATTAATCAAAGTTAAAACCCATTACAAAATTGAGATCGTGCGTAGTGGTCCCAAGATTTACATTACTTTACATGCTGAGGGACCACATGACCACTGTCTTCGTGCATCAAATACCATAAAGGAAAAAAACCCTAACTTCGTGCAAACAGAGTGCATGCATGGCAAGAATGTGGCGTAAAATATAATCATCAACCCTAAAATCTATAGATCTAACTAAAACCCCAATTTTTGAAAGCCAAAACTTTCAGAATCGGGTAAACCAAAGACGTTGGGGGTAGAGACATATAGATCGATGATGGGTATTTAGAAAGAACATACCTTATGTAGAATCGCACCACAGAAGCTGAAGATTGCAACGATTTAGTCCAATACGTAGATCGCGACGATTTCCAAGTTCGTTCGTGACGATTTCCAAGTCCTCCTCTCTTCGTTCGTGACGATTTCCAAGTCTTCCTCTCTTCGTTCAGCAGATCGGCACGCGTAAGGGGTAGGAGAACAGACGCCAGAGAGGGAGATGAACAGACGCCTATGATTTTGAGTGAGAAGATGAAACGGGAGAAGGTAGAGAGAGATTGCACGGGTTCTGGGTAGGCTTCTCGAAAAAAATGAAGGGTTATATGGGAAGGATAAAAAAGACATTTCACACAGAACTGTTACGGTGAGTTAACTGTGCCCAATTTCTTAAACTGTGGGGGGGTTTAGTGCTTAAGTTTGAAGTGGAGGGGGGCAAATCGCACAACGCGTATAGTAGAGGGGGTCATTCCCTACTTTACCCTTTTATTTTTCCCTTTCAATGCAAAATAAAATTTGAAATTCATCATCCACATAAAAGTCTATTCTTCGTATTAAATTTACATATGAACTTTGTTTTGTGATCTTTCAAAGTTACGAAATACAACATCATTAATTCTAAACACGTAACCTTTTATAACATGTTCAGGAACTTATTCCCCTTTTTTCTAGTGTTATTTTAGAACCAACACACAAATGTATATCGACGGTTTAAAGAAGGATGTTTCACCACTAGCACTTTGTTATATATAGATATCTAGCACTGATGTTTGTACTGTTAACCAAGTTAATTAACTAAGCGTGCGAACTGTCTCGGACAAATCCTTAAAATGGAAATTTTTTTGGAGTTGCTATCTTATTTAATTAAAAGAAAATAAGAAAAACGTCAAAATAACCCTAAGGTGTCCAAAAAGATGATTACTCAATCAAAGACCCAAGAGATGGGTCCACGGACGAAGTTACAAAATGAGAATATGTTAGGCATCCGCCACGCTCTTTCAGTCTCTACTTCATTTTTATAATGAATATTAGCCTCAAAACATGTAGCATACCAAAATATGATAAAATTAACTCTAAGCTATTTTTTATGTTTTTGACTTGAACTTGACATCCGGGGTCGAGTTGTCCATGTATCCGATCAGAGTAATAGGAATAAAAACAATCGTCGTTCGACTCTGATCCTACGGGAAGTAGTCTACACTCTGAGACTTAGAACTAGACTAAGAGATGTAAAAGACTCTTTTGATTTTTATAGAAATGTGACTACTGAAAATGGGAGACGTTCTAGACCACTATTATCTATGTTAATCTAGAAAACTGTAAATATACCTCAAGAAGGCGCTCGCTTAGAAGATTTTGGAACTCCTTATGATGAATCTATGATGCACGTGACTTGTGTATATATAAGTGAATATGAAGCCCCTTAGAGATGATCTACCACTTAAAGAAATGGTATAAAAGCTCTAGGGAGAAAAAACTTCTCCTTGAAAATGTAGGCCAATGGTCATATTTGTAAAGGTCTGGGATACTAGAAATGGTAAAAATAACAATATCAATCTTTGATCTGATGATAAAGCAGAATATTTGATAAAAACGCAGATTGACAAAAGTCAACTAACCGGCTGGTCAGATGAAAATCGGCAAAATTTACCGTTAAATTTTTATATAACTTTTTACAAATTTCGGGACATTATCATGTCCCAAAATAGGTAATTATCTTAATTAATTGCAAGGAATAATACCAGATTCGGGAAACACTTCTCATATTCATATCAATCACTTTGTTTCTCAAATTGATCATCAAGTCTCCAAGTCAAACTTACACTCTTGATTCTAACATAACTCGGGTTAACTCCAACTAACTAGGCTAGTTATCCAATATACCGAGCCTAATTAACTTGGGCTAAACGAATTGGACTGGACTACCTATTGGACTTACTCAAATATATTAGGCTCTTTATATTATTAAGCATGCACCCATAATGATAAAGAACTTAATTATTAGTAAAACCCAATAAAACAAATAAGAAAGAGAAATAAAATTACAAAAATAGGATGTCTATAGAGCCCCTCGGTGATGCTGCTCACATACAGGCGAACATCACCGTAAAAGGACGACATATTTTTGTTGTAAAAACACATAAAAGACCACAAGACTTGATAGACTCTATGACCACATATATGAGGTCAGACCTTTATAAGGCATCCTACGTTACCGTGGAAAGGAATCAGACCAACGTAGTTCGGATGGCGGAGATATCACTCGAAGCCGGGGCAAATAGTACAAAGATTGATGGTCGAGCAATACTACAAAGAGAGTGAAATCGGACCTTATCTAGAGTCGGAACCAACAATAACAACGATTGGTTGCTAGATAAAGTGCGTATTATTAGAAGCTGGAACCAACAATAACAACAATTGGTCGTCTAAGAACAATAGGACATGTGATGGAACTAGAACTGGGATCGGAAAAACTCACTGGCTTAAGAGCTGAAGCCAATCGTATCAATGATTGGTCCTTAAGGATACTGAGAAATCATGTTTAGGAGCCAGAGCCAACAGTAACAACGACTGGTCACTTAAACATGAATGTACCTCCAGAAGCCGAAGCCAACAATAACAACGATTGGTGGTCTAGCTGTACAGAAAGCTTATTATGACTAAGAGCCGGAGTCAATAGTAAAGATGATTGGTTATCTAAGAAAAAAAGCATATCTAAAAGCTAGAACCAATAGTAACAACGATTGGTTACCTAGATACAACGAAGGCTTATGACTGAGCCAGTAGTAACGACGATTGGTTGCTTAGGCATAAGGTTGTTACCAACGGTAACAATATTTGGTCGTCCAAGGTTAATAAAAGGTAATGTCTAAGAGTCGGAGCCAATGGTAACGAAAAATGGTCGCTTAGACATGTGGACGTATCCTTAGATGCTAGAGCCAATAGTAACGACGGTTGGTCATCTAGGAATATGAAAAACAAACTTGGACTGCATCGAGCAAGGTACACAATATCCGCATGTCAACTTGGATTAAGAGTTTATACCCCCGAACATATATCTATGTTGGGAAATGGAGACTGTATGTGACATTCACGTAGTGACTTGAGTTGAGGGGTAACTAACCTTGGGCATAGACCTGATTAGACATGGTTGCACCCAATGAAGGTCACCTACATACCCTCATCCAAAAGGGATCAAGTTGAATGTAGTTCAAACTGGATTTGTAAAGAAGAAGATATGTGTCTTATAGTTAACAACATTGATTAGCGTTAAATACCCTTGGAATAAACCTAGATTAAGAGAGAATGACCGGTGAAGGGCTGAGATGATAAGTTGACTCTTCTACTAGAGCTACGAAAGATAGGAGCATGACTGAAAATCACAGCAAGTGTGTGTGTGTGCGCGCGCGCTCATGCGTTTGTTTTTTTTCCTAAAAATTTTTTTTGAAGATTGAGGTCAAGAAGTAGACTCTTAAGACATAGACTTAGATGAGACAAAGACACTAACCTTGACTGTCATGATAAGGGAATCACATGGAGCTCCTGGACAAAATGCACGCAGAAGGAACTGGCCGTCCAATGGACGGACTAGACAAGGATAGAAAAAGCTGAAAAATGTAGTGTACTCGACTAACAAAAATAGACACTATCCAGACTGTTTGGAGAAGGAATCGTAAAGAGCCCCTAGACAAAATGCATGCAGACAAAACCGACCATGCAATGGATTAGAGAAAGACAGATATTATCACGACTCTTCTGAAAGGGGAATCACATGGAGACCCTAGACAAAATGCGTGTAGATAATATGCATGCAACGAACCGGGTAAACAAAAGATATATCACAACTATCGTTAGACAGGGAAACCCCTAGATAAAAATGCAGGCAGATGATGTTGACCATGAGCAACAAGACTACTGTGGTGAAAGGGGAATCATAGGGAACCCCTAGACAAAATATGTGCAGGTGATGTTGACGCTGGAATAAAGTGGAACACACAAACACAGATGTGACCATGATTTTCAGAAAATGGGAACCACAAGGAGTCCCTAGACAAAATGGATGCAGATAAAACTAACCATGCAATGGACTGAATGAAGAAAAATAATATTAAGACTGTCGTGAAAGAGGAATCACAAGAAGCCTCTAGGAAAAATGCATGCAGAGAAAACTAACCATGCATTAGGCTAGATGAAGTTGGGCGTTACCACGTCTGCCGTGAAGGAGGATCATGAGGAGCTCCTAGACAAAAATACACTAAGACAAAACTATCCCTACAATGGACTGGGTGAGGATAGACTATATTACGCCTGTCGTGAGACAGAAATCATAGAGAGCCCCTAAACAAAATACATGTAGACTAAACAGGCCATGCAACAGACTGGAGGATGATAGACTTTATTACAACTTTTGTGAAAAGGGGAATCCCTAGACAAAATTGTATACATATGATGCTGAGCATGCATTAAACTGGACAAACAAAGATAGGCGCTATCCTGAGTGTCAGGAAGAGGAATCACAAGGAGCCTTTAGATAGAGACATATTTAGACAACAGTGACCATGCAATAAATTGGATAACCAAATATATATGCTATCATGACTGTCATGAAAGTGGACTCATAGGGAGCCCCTAAGTAGAAACAAAAATGCATGCAAAGACAGACATTATCTCGACTATTGGGAGAAGAGACTCATATGAAGCTACTAAGTAAGCACAATAAGGACACAAAGATAAACACTATCCTGACTGTCACGAAATGGGAATCACAGCGAGTCCCCAAACCAAAAATGCATGCAGGCAATGTTGACTATGCAGTGGGGAAAGACAGACACTACCCAATTATCATGGGAAGGAATCATAGAGAGCCCTTAGAGAAATGTGCATGCAGACAAAACTAACCATGCAAAGGACAAACAATATCACGACTGTCATGGAAGAGGGATCGCAATGAACCCCTAGACTAAAATATAGGCAGGCAAACTGACAATGCAATTAGCTGGATGAAGATAGACAATATCATGATAGTCGGGGAGAGGGATTCACCTGGAACCCCTAGCTAAGACAAATTGCACGTAAAAATAGACACCATCCATACTATCTTGAAATGGGGCATTTTTACATATGTGTGTGTGTGTGTGTTTATTTTACCCTAAGGATCAAGAGGAACTGAAGAAAAATGACACAAACTAGGAAACTATAACCTAGATAGGACCACACGAACATAAGCACACCACAATATAAAATATTAAACTGCCTGATTTATACCCATACAGGACTTTGGACACTGATTAACCTGCTGGTCAACCTTGTGGGTTAACCGTCAGTTTGTTTAGTGTGTAATTCTGGATTTTGGAAGAATGTTTGGAAAAGTGGGGTAAGGACTAACCGTCTGGTTAGCATTGTGGATTGACCGACCAGTTGGTCTGTGAAGTAATCATCGATTTTTAGAAAATTCTGAGAAGGTTAGGGTTCTGACTAACCGTCCGGTCATTCAGGAGGTAAATCGGTCGGTCGATCATTGGGCCTAGGATTTGATTTGGAAAAAAAGGTTCCAGAACAGGGAAAATTTTGGCTAACCGTCCGGTAACTCAGGAGGTGAACCGGCCAGCTGGTCAGTAGGTTTAGTGTTTGATTTGACAAAAAATCTAAAACAGGGAAAGTTCTGACAAATAGTCCGTTCACTTGAGAGGTAAACCGCCTGGTTGGTATCAGTGGGTTAGAAGTTTTGGATTTGAAAAATATTAAGAAGGTCAAGGTTCTGACTAACCAGCCGGTTGGTTAGTGAGTTAGAAGTTTTGGACTTAAAAATTCTTAAGAAGGTCACGATTCTGACTAACCGTTCGGTAACCTAGTGGGTTAACCAGCCGGTCGGTTAGTGGGCTGGATGTTTTGGAGTTTAAAAGTCTTGAGAAGATTAGGGTTCTGAATAACCGTTTGGTAACCTGGTGGGTTAACTGGCTGGTTGGTACTAGGGATGGAAGTTTTGAACTTGAAAATTCTTGAGAAGATCGGGGTTCTGACTAACTGTCTGGTAAACTAGTGGGTTAATCGGCCGGTAAGTCAGTGGGTTGGATTAGGATACAAACCATGTAGTTTTGAATTTTTTCAAGCAATGCACCTACTGACTAACCGTCTGGTTGGGAGCAAGGCAAAGCGGTCGTTTAGTCAGAATCTGCCCTTTTTCACGAAATTACCAGTTTAGATTATTGAATGTTAGTTGGTTTCCCTGCCAACATGCCATAGGTCAATACAAGTATTCTCCCAACAAAGGGCAGAATACTGAATGGTCTTGGTGTGAGGCTTCTCTCTCAATGCTGGTGTAAAGATCACTCCATCAGCTCGACTTTACCATATACCTCATGCCCGTAACTAGGAAGTTAATATGGGCGATCATCAGTACGTATAAAAGTCGTTTAACATACTAAGGAACCAGGAAGAATCTTTAGTATAAGGACGTGGAGTTGAGGGCACAATATAAAGATCGCCTTATAACCAAGAGAACCAAGGGCTTCAACCTCGCTTTCGAATGGGTGGGTCAGGGTGCGTCATGCGCATGTGTGAAGTATGGAAATAAAAGTGCAACTATCACAGTTATATCATATTGTACATACCACAAAATACAAAGAAAATAAAACAAGGCCAAAAATCAATAAAAAATCAAGTCTAGTCTTTTTAGTTGTTTTATCCCCAGTGAAGTCACCACTGTGGCGAACTGCCTCGAAAAATTCCTAAAATAGAATTTTATCAGAATTTTCATCTTATTTAATTAAAGGAAAATAATAAAAAATCTAAAAATGACTCTAAGGTGTCCAAAAGGATGACTATCAATCGAAGACCAAAGAGATGGGGTCCGGGAAATAAGTTATGCAACGGGAAGGTGTTAGGCACCCGCCACGCTATATCGGTCTCCACTTCATTTTTAACAAATATTGGCCTTAAAACATGTAGCACGCAAAAATATGATACAATTAACCCTAAGTTATTTTTTATGTTTTTTGCTTGAACTCAACATTCAGGGTCGAATTGCCTACGTATCCGATCAGACTAATTGGAATCAAAACCGTCGTAATTTGATTTTGATCCTACGAGAAGGAGTCTACACTTCGAGACTTAGACTTAGACTCAGAAATGTAGAAAACTCTTTTAATTTTTGTGATAGAAATGTGACTACAGTAAATGGGAGACGTTCTAGACCATTATTATCTAAGCTAATCTAGAAAATTGTAAATATACTTCGAGAAGGCACACGCTTAGAAGACTTCGGAACTTCTTATGATGAATTCATGATGCATGTGACTTGTGTATATAGAAGTGAATATGAAGTGTTGAATTCCCATTAGAGATGACCTACCAGTTCTATGAATAGGATAAAAGCTCTTAGAAGAAAAAGCTTCCGCTTGAAAATGCAGGCCAAGGGCCCTATTTATAGGGGTTTGGGACACCAAAAATAGTAAAGATGACGATATCAATCTGTGATCTGATGATATAGCAGAATATTTGATAAAAATTGCAAGCTGGTTAGACGAAAATCGGCCGATTTACCCTTGAATTTTAATATGATTTTACAAACTTTGGGACATTATCATGTTCTAAAATAGGTAATTATCTTAATCAATTGTCAGGACTAAGACCAAATTCGGGAAACAGTTCCCTTATTCACACCAATCACTCTGTTTCTCAAATTGATCCCCAAGTCTCCAAGTCAAACTTACCCTCTTGACTCTAACCTAACTCGGGTTAACCCTAACTAACTAGGCCAATTATCCAATATACCGGGCCTAATTAATTTGGGCTAAACTAACTAGACTGGACTACGTATTGGACTTACTTAAATAGATTCGACTCACTATATTAGTAGGCCTACACCCATAATAATAAAGAATTTAATCATTAGTAAAGCCCAATAAAACAAATAAGAAAACGATTTAGCATATAAACCTAAATAGTATGTTACATGTAATTCATGTAAGGCAAGACCTCTTCTACACACCATAGTATGTCTGATAGAAAATTAAGGAACAAAACTTTTTCACCTGTTGGAATTATATTCTTAGTCAGCACAATCTCATCACCTTAGGCTTCCCATTGTCTAAACAATCAGTTGTCCAGTACAAATATGGATAGCATCACCATTGCTCGCATGATTGGCATACTAACTATATTGGCACACTTTAGCCTTTTCTTAATCTCTTTGTCAATTTTACTCATGTCATCCCAACATGAACATTTGTTGGGTCGGCATACATTAGCCTTTTCTCAATCTTCTTCCCCAATTTCCTCACCAGTTTTCTTGATGCCATTCCAAGATAAACATTTGGTAAATAGGTGCACTTTATTCTTTTTTTCTCCATCTCCTCTTCTTTTACCCTGGTTTAATTTTCTATAAGTCAATGCAGTCTTGTAAATGGAAAATTGTGACTACGATAAGCACGATTACCATCATACGAAATGTTTCTAAAGTACGACTCTATCTTTCCCCCCCCCCCCCCCCCCCACCCACAGCGGGCGCCCCCCAAGGGTATTCTCGATAAAGACTTTTTGAAGCTTGTGACTGAGACATAAACATTTACAAAGTTGGCAAGTGAATACTATGTGGCTTTGCAAACTTGAGAACCCACATCACTGAATTACTTAGTGTGTCCAAAAACTAAATGTAGCATATCAATATTTATGTTTTCTACTATTGTCCTATATTAAGGTAGTTGGAAACAATTTTTATTTTTTATTTTTGCGGTTGAGGGTTGAGCGAGGATTAAATGGTTCTTGGATACATAACTATGACACAAAGAAGTAATGATGTAGATTAGAAGTAATCTAAGTGAGCATTTTCGATACTAAGCTAAGTTTATAGTTATTGATAGTTACTGATATCGGCACCAATAAATCAATCCCACTTGCTTATAGGTTTGGAATATATGAACAAAGAAATTCTAGATTTTAAACTAATTCTAGCTGATAGGTTCCAGATAAATAAACAAAGAAATTCTAGATTTTGAGTGAATTCTAGTTATTGTCATATTCTTTTTTGATAAGCATATAATTATTGTTATTACCACATTAGGCGGACTTGCTAATAGGTTTTAGACATATAATGATTGAGACAATGAATGTTATTAACATGGTCAATGGTCATATAAGCTTTGCTCTCTAATTGTCACCAATAAAATTCTCGATAATTAGGAGGTAGATGTGTGCTAGTACGTGTCCTTAAGTTCCTCTAGTTAATTAAAGCTTACTAAGTACATCGTCCCCAAAAAAAATTGATCATATTTTCTTTTTGGTATTTCCTAAAATAATTGATCACTTTTCAAATTATAAAAGATTATGTGGATGTTTTCCATATTTATCCTTTTTGCATCTTTTTTATTCTAATTATCTCTCCATATTTAATACTCCACCAACTCATTTTTTTCTCTCCTGGCCCACTTTCTTCCACCCCTCTCTCTTGGAATAGAATGAAAAACTCATAGCATGTTACTCATATCTTACGTAAGCGTTCAAGTCAAACCTGGTCAAATAATTTGAGAAAGAGGGAGTATCATTTTGTAGTATTATTTTTGTCAACTCAAGCTTACAACGTAGTGAACTATGTCGAGAAAATTTCTCTTGTAGAAATTTTCAATTCTAACAAGACACAATCAACACTCTTTTACTTGTTTTATACAAATTGGTTTTGTGTAAAATTCGATAACTTGGTTACTTGCAAGTCGTTTATCTGCCAAAAAAACAAACAAACTCTATTTGAAAACAGAAAAAGAAAAGCATTGGACTTGTGACAAAGTTATTCAAAGTTATCCTAGGGTTAAAGAATACCGGGGCTACATACCTCAGAAAAATAAGCTTCTGGCTATTTTAGTTTTTTTCATCAACTTTGACAAAGAAGATGGAGTATTTAAGGTCAGTAAACTTAAGAGCTTTTGATAAGAGAGTTTAATTAAAGGTCAAAAATACCTTTAATTTTAACAAACTCTAATATTTAAAAGGAGTGCTTTAAGGAAATAAGCTTAATGTATTAAAAGTCATAAACACACTTAATTTTGTAAACTTTAAAACTCAAAACGGTTATTAAAGGAAGGATGCTTGATATTATATATTAAGCAGCATTCTCGATTTAAAACGAACTCTTGAATTGAAAAAGTAAATGTTAAACAAAAAAAGAGTTTAACCATTTAACATCATCCGTGTTGTTGTATATAATATAGACTATTATAGGACGATGCCCCAAGCTAGCTAGAGGGGGCAAAAATTTCAGGAAGGAGAAGTTAAGGAAGAAAAGAAGAAGAAGAAATGTTGTTAAGGCTGCCATGGCTGAACTTTAGCCAGTAAAGGTTTACTCCAGGGAAGACCCTGAGAGTTGTATTTAGCATGAAGTTGTTTCGGTTCGTGTAAATCCATCTTATGGTTGGTTGGGCTGTATGATTGCAATCCGGAGTTTTTGTGTAATTTTCACTGTTTGGTACGGTCATACAACCCAAAATTTTATTGTTCTTTCATTATGTCATAACTTCACTGAAAATATACAAATGGATTAAACTTCTAATCGATACGATACTTGTTCTTATTTTTCAGGTAACAATTGCAAATTTGCCGAATTTTCTTCCATTAGACGGTTTCATTCTTGTATGCTACATGCTGACAATGAAATTAGGCAGGATCTGTGTTAAATCCCTTTTGCATGATTCTTAGACTGTCTCTAATACCATAGTTATGAATACCGTACCGGAGTGCGTACCGTTTTCTCCGCAAAATGGTACGTATCGGTACCGGTACCGTCTCGATACCGTCTCAAGATTTTCATCAACAATATCTATTTGTATTATTTATTCACTGACGAACTAACAATATATACATATATTTTTTTACTTACAGCTTCTCTAAAATAAACTGTTCATCCTATAGAGCTTGATTTACCATAGTTTTCAAATAAGTTAGTTTGTTGAATAATAATGTCTTTGGGTTCAAGAAGAAGTTGTTTTTGTGTGTGTGCATGTGTGTGCGTAAGCGGGTGTGTATAAAGTAGTACATCATATAAATGAAAGAATATGATCAAAGTTTACAAGTATGAAGTAAATCAAAGATAAATGAAAATGAAAATTGAAAACTTATCAAGAAAGATTTTGCAAATTGTAATGAATTTTATGAGTAGGAGGCTACAGAGGCTTTGAATAGTATAATAGAACTTAGAGTGTTTTTCTATTTAGTCTTTATACGGTCAATTTACAAAATTTCTAACAAAATTTGTTACTTTTACATTTTTTAAGGAACCGGTACAAAACAAAATATCTCGGCCGGTATGCAGTTTTCGGCTGGTATCACCTGTACCGACCGGTACAACCGGTACAGAGCGGTATTTTGATCGGTACAAAATTTAAGTAATACCGTACCAGTAAAAGGCAAAAACGGTACGTACCGGCCGGTACCGGTATGGTATTGATAACTATGTCTAATACCATTGTTATACCTAGCAATACTGACGTTGATCGATATTTTTGGGTTGTGGTTATGTTGGGTGGTGGTTTTGTGGTGTTGTTGGGTGCTTAAGATGGTTGTGGTCGTGTATGGTGGTTAAGACGATGGCTGGTGACCGTGTGTATTATGGTGACGAGATTATCGATGTAAAAGGCTGGTATGATTGCGCTGATGAACAGATTATAATGAGACATGTGAGAAAAAGAAAAGCAGATTTAGTTTTGCTTCTAATAAAGGTTGATATGGGAATATATCAAAACAAAACTAAAATTAAAAATTAAAAACGATTTTTCAAAAGCAGCCACAAACTGACAAAGTAGTTATCAGTACGCTATGTATTTGGATTCAATTGATAAGGTCACTACCTTCCAAACATCTAATCCTTTTTCCTATAACTTTTCATAGAACACAACTACATAGGTGTTAAAATATAATTAATCAAAAATTAACCTCCAACCCCATGACCTTTCTTCAGGTGATCTCCTTTCCTTTACTTCATAATTAACTATCTTCCCTCCCTGCAAAGTAGGGAGTTTTAGCTAGCAAATATTAAAGAGGAATAAAAACTAAAATTGTCTACCAAACATTTATCTCTCTCAAGATTTCAAAAACGAACAAAAAAACAGAAAATATAAATTTTGTCAAAATGACATCATCATTGTTTGGCCAGTTTTCTGTGCCCATTCTTAAAAGCACACATTTTTGGATGAAAAAAGAAAACAGACCGATTCTATTCAGTGTTACCTTGTCATTTAGGGCATGCCAATGGAAGCGAATGACAATAAGAATCTGGTCAAACTAAACACCACCACTTTTTAAGTTGTAGCATATCAAGGCACTTGACAGAACAAAACAGAAGATAACAAAAAGCTGAATTTCAATACAACGACATCCTTGTGGATCAACAATAATACATGTAATATGTAGTTGGTGATAGTAATCCACATATATAGCCCCAATACGTATCAGTTGCCTCCCCAGAGGTGCAGTAAAGGAACTACAATTCAACTACTAGCAGTTGCTAAAAAGGGAAACAATGGTGAACGCAGGAGGGCCATCACCCATGGTGCCACTTATATTTCTGGGGCTCTTCAGTCTGGTCCTCTTCGGCCATGCCTACACGATGATGTTTCTTCCCATATCTGTTTTGCTGCTCATTTACTTCCTCACTACAGTTTTTCCCACTGGGAACAACTATTCTGCTGGGAACGAAAGCTCGGGTCTCGATGCTGAAGGGTTCGGGTTCGGATCGTTCATTCTCGTTTTGATCTTCCTTACTCTCTCCAATGCATTGACTTAGCCTGCTAATACCAATAAGCGTGTGGTTCATGCGTGCAGCAGGGAGCGCAGATTTATGCTGCTGCTCATGATGCCATAACTTTCCTATGTTTCAGGATCTGTTTATATAGTGTCTTCTCCTTCTTACATGGAGTTATGCCTCTATCATGTACCAAAACAAAACATAAGCATACTACAGTTCCATCAATTCTTTTGTAATAGTTGTGCGATGCCTGGGATAATGTGGACCAAGTATAGGAAACAACTACCAAAAGAGGAAGAAAACGAGTCAAGCAGCTGAAAGCTAGACTCGCAAATTACCACCCAACCCTAAAAAGGCGGCTTGTTTGTGAGCTCAAGAAATGGTCCATTATCTCCATCGCTTCTACAGAATCAAAAGCTTCTCACTGCTTTAAAGCCTTCGGCATACATGTAAGCAGAATTTAGCAATTATAGTAATGCATATTAAGGGTATGAAAGAGAAGTATTGCACCAAGAACTATTTTCAATGGGTTACTACAAGATCATAAGTATACAAAAAAACGGCAAAAGCCAGTACGTATGGCCATAAAAAAGACGTATATATAGCAGAAAAAATACAACCTTCCAGCAATATGCGTCACGATGCCTAGTCAGTGCTTATCCCATCATCCATCATGCTACTTTAAATAATCTTCGGAAGAAGTAAATTCACAAAAAAAAAAAATTGTTTATATGCAGTTAACTTCATGCAAACAATGCTAAATGCTAATATACCAACTTTTCTGATCAAACATAATCACCGGACTGGGGAGAAATTTATCAACTAAGTAGAATCGGTTAATCATGGTACATATTTTATATATCCAACAACAACATCAATGCTGTACGCTGAATCCCATCTACTCAAAAAGGGATAACAGATAAGCGCCATCAGAACTGGATATTCAATCATGATGCCCAGTCAAGCAGAGATCACTTTAGAGCTCGCTTAAGCCTCTGAATTCCTCATATAGTATCATCCAGTGTTCAAATATGGCGAGCAGACAAAATTTACTTTGGTTGTAATTAAAAGGGAAAGTTAGCAAGCAATATTTTCGCAAATCACTGGCAAAAAGTCAAAAAAATACATAATATTTAACCAAACCAAATGAAAAGGAGAAATATATCCAAGCTAGCTCTTCGGGATATTTTTCCCAACAATCTTGGCTGGAGTAATGCGAAGAAGATTTCCTGGCTTACCAGGAAGGGCCCCCTTAATCATAACTATCTTCAGATCATTGTCTATCTTGACGATCTTCAGTTTCCGTATCTTTCTTTTAGTACCTCCCATTCTCCCAGGCATTTTCTTTCCCGGGTAGACACGTCCAGGTGTGGTTCCTGCCCCAATGGAACCGAGTTGCCTATGGCTCTTAGATCCATGAGTCATAGGCCCTCGTTTGAAGTGGTGTCTCTTAATACCACCTGGTGAGGTATTCAACAATCAAATCAGGGTTCAGTTATAAAGACAAAAAATCCTAAAAGGCATACTACAGAGTTACATCCATATTGGGGGCCTGTGCTTGGCACTGTTATACAATGGCCAGGATACCAAGCATGAAAGTTGATGTCAAATTGGAAGCCACTTTGTGTAAAAAATTATGATGAAGGTAAGGTCTATACTCAGTTTACCCATCTCAGGATTTAAAAATTCCAAATATGTCTACTTCAGATGAAAATGAGGGAAAATTTCAATTTTGAAGTTCATTGGAACTATCGCATAACTGGCTAAAGATTTTTCTGTAGCAAAGATGATGTGTAGAAGTGGAAAGTTTCACACCTTTGTGTTCTTTCTATGAGGTTGAGGGCATATATCAATGTGGAAGTACAGCTGATTTGCAGTAAAAGTTCATTGGAATAACCTCATACACTTGATGAGCACAAGGCAATTACAGTCCTAACATACATACCAAAGAACTGATCTAAGATTCAGAAGCAATTACAGTGATGCAAGACAATAAAAGAAAAACAGATCAAAGTGTGGCCTCACACAATGTAAAGAAACCAAAGGCTGTGAAAGAAAGTACTATGTGGCCCACCACACGACAGATTATGAACTCCACCACACGACAGATTACGAACTTTGAAGCAAAGAGTATTAACTCCATTTTGACAATACGATATTTGCATCCATCCGAAGGATAAAGTAATCTGAAAATACACAATGGCTCTCGGAAAACATTCTTTGCGCCTTATAACCTTCCATTTGAGCATATTAAATACAAGAACTCAAACCACCACCAACCAACATGCACTTTACAGTTTGTACTCCCATTTCTACCAGACAGCTACTTTCCACCAAAATAAAGGGGCACTCATAGCTGTTCTAACTGACCCATTATGGATATCTGCTCAATAAGCAACGGAGGCATTGAAGGACAGCATCAAGAGGTGCTGGTTTTGCCAAGATGCATAATAATCATTTGAGGCTGACAAAAGAGACAAAGGCGAGTAAAGCGCAAGAGGATAACAAAAAAAAAAGCCTTTCCAAAAGTTGATTCCAAGTCTCGCTGCCAAACGAAAAAAATGGCTGAGAAATGGTGTCGTGCGTCTCAAGCCCTCGCGTCAATCAAAGAGTTTGCTGCTCTCATAGAGTAGTCCTAGGTAGCACGGACACGGACACCGACGGGGACACCGGACACCGCAATTTCCAAAAAATCAGATATATATATATATTACTAATAAATATCTGAAATTAAGTAATAATAAATACACCAACAACATCTATACAAGCAACATTTATTTGGTCAATAACTCAATATTTATTTAGTCAATGTACTGGACAAAAAAACTAAGTGAAATATCAAATATTTAATAAAAAAATGTGCCCACTGGGTATGCATGAGATTATTCAGATATGCTATGCCTATGCACGACAGAGTGAGAGGAAGAAAAAAAAAGGGGGGGAAAGAAACGAGAGGCGGAGAGGGACTCACGAGTCACGACAAAAAAAGGAAAGAAATGAAAGAGGGAGGAAGAAGGACTCGAACAGAGACGAGATGAGGAAACAAAGAGAAGAAGAGACCTGTGGGCCAGCGACGGTGGCGGAGGACCTCCGGCGACGACGGCGAGACCTCTGGCGACGGCGACAGCAGCTGGCTTCTCTTCTTTCGGCAACTGTAGCCGTCAGATGTTGGCTTCGGCTTCGGATCTTCGTCGACTGAGCTCCGGCAACACTAGCGACAGCTCCGGCAACACCAGCGACACCTTGATGTGGTCGGCAGACAGCAGTCGTGAGGTGAGAGAGAAGAAGACGGCCGTGAGGTGAGAGAGAAGAAGATGGTGATAGTTCAAAACATCTGAAATTGGCCTCAAAACGGTACGACACTGCTCCACGCCGTGTCCGACACTCGTCGATGAAGTGTCCGACACGGTGTCGGAAATTAAAAAAAAAGTATTCCGACACCGATGAGCCGTGTCCGACACGTGTCGGGCGCTGTCCGGAGGGTATCGGGGTGTCCGTCTGTTTAGGACACCATACCTCCACCTAGGAGAGGTGTCCGTGCTTCATAGGAGTAGTCTCAGAAGCCTTAGACTTTTGTTTCTGGTATCTCTTCAACCACAATTTGATGTCAACATTGCTGAGAAATAACCTTAAAATGCAAGCAAAGCAGATCCCAAAAGCACAAACTTGAGGTCAATACCTAGTGCCTTTACAAGCACCACACTTCACCTTCGCGTCTTTTCTCTACTTATATCCCCCATTTTCACACGCTAAATCAGTTAAAAAAACAGCCCCATTGTTTCATTTGGTATTCCTGTTTCAACTTTTTTTTACGAATTCTAGGACAAGTTAAAAAAACAAGTCAAAATGACTTAACTTATTGTTTTAACCGTAGTTTGACTTGTGAAACGATACTTTGAAATCTATAACTGCTACTTTACTTCAATGCAATCTTTACACGTAACAAATCTCTCCTAAAACTTTGCAAAAACTCAAATGGGATGAATCCAATGAGGCGGAGTGAGTGCCTTTCTGCTTAAACGGGATAGTAGGAACTAAGCAAGTGTTACTTGATACGGAAATTTGACACAAAGAAACTTAAGTCTTGTGAATGTTAAAGTCGCTAAGAGGCAAAAGAGACTGAAATTTTGGGAAGGCAAACCTTGAAACCCCTTTCCAATGGTAGTCCCAGAAACGTCCACCAAATCACCCTCATTGAAAAGCTCCTCCAGCACGAGCCGCTGGTTCGGCTCGAATCCTTCCAACGATTGCAGCCGAAACTCCTGGAGGTGGCGCAGGGGAATAATCCCGGACTTCTCGAGATGGCCCATCTCGGGCTTGGTCAGCTTGCGGTCCCGGACCCTCCGGTACCCGACCTGAACGGCGTCGTACCCGTCGGTGGCCTCGGTCTTCACCTGAGTGACGATATTGCCCTCGCGGAACCCAACCACGGTGACGGGGACAACGGTGCCGTTTGGCTCGAAGAAGCTCATCATGCCCAGCTTGGTGCCCATCACGCCGATTCCGGCTTCCATGCTCATGGTGATTTGGGTAATGGGGCGGTGGGTGTTTAGGGGTTTAGGGATTTTGGGGAGGTGGAGAGGGCGGAGGAAGGAGGAGGCGGAGGCATGGATTTTGGGGGTGTGGAGGCGGAGGGTTGGTGGAGATAATCGTTTGGGATGGAAATGTGGCTTTATGGATGAAATTGAGGCCACGGACATGGCTGCTGGGTGAACTGAGAAACTTTGACAAAGGGAGAGAGAGCGGAGTTCTTTCGGTGAACTGAGGGAGGAAAGAAAGAAGCTATCCTTATCCAATTCACAGGGAAAAGGGGTAGCCTAAAAACTATTCTGACAAAAAGTTTAATTGCACTTTAAGCCTTGAGATTTTTCGAAAATTGCATCTAAAACTCCTATGTATATTAATAGGCAAAGACAATTCTAAAGTTTTGTCATATCTTAAAATAAAGATTTTACTACTCGGTGTCAATGATTCCGTTAGTAATTAAGAGTATTTTTGTCGTTTCAATTCCCTTTTGCTAAACCCTTCTTCTTCCACATTCACCGTCACTTACTGTCTTACCTCCACTTGCCCACCTCTTTTTCCTTCTTCCATCGTGCCCAGCCTCTCACTCAATACCCAAAATCACCACCACCAATGTCTAAAAAACCAACAACCACTAGTCTCCCACCAATAACCAACAACCACCTTGAGCACTGTTGCCTTGGTGGTGGGCCTCCATCGCATGTGTACCGCCATGAGCAACGTCGCAAGACCAAAGGAAAAGGAGCAGCGGCATGGCAGAGGCAGTAGAGGCTAGGTGAGTGGCAGCGACACCATACAAAAGGGGAAGGAGCGGAGGCAGGGGAGAGCCAAGCGTCGACGTCAAGGGCTAGGCAAGCTGCGGAGCAAATGAGACAGAAGATGAAGGAGAAGCGGTTAATGGTGATTGGGTAGGGATTCGTGGTTGGGGCTTCTCTCCTCTAGAAGTGGAGGAGGATCAAGCGCCAGCAACAAGGGGCGGCGTCGGTTAGGAAAAAACAAGAAAGTAAGGAAAAGAAAGGAAAAAATGTCTTTCGACCTCATCCTTAAAATTTGATTGATGTAAATTGATTGCAGAAAAAATATGAAGCGGAACCTAGAAAGACAAAAATACCTCTACCTACTAAAAGAATCAATGCCTCTCGTTAGTAAATACTTTGATTACAAGACACGGCAAACATTTGGGTTTTCTCTGCCTACTAGTAAACCTTGGGCCTTTAGCTGCAATTTTAGGAAAATCTCAGGGTTCGGGACCAGCATTGATGGTGATTAGGTAGGGATTTGTGGTTGGGGCTTCTCTCCTCTAGAATGTGGAGAAGGATGAGATGTGAATGGCGACGAAAGAAGGGAGCAGTTGAGGGCCAGCGACAAGGGGCACTCTTGGTCCTTGAACTAATTCTTGCACTCTTGGTCCTTTAACATGGCATCATTAGTCAGTTTCATCATTTTGATCATTTCAATAAAACGTTTTGTACCTCGATGAAAAAAGTAATTAATTCCACATCCAATAAGTCACCACCATGACGATGGTCCTTTATTACCATAACCACAAATCTCTCAACAAGGTGGCTTTTTTTTTTCTTGCTATACACCACCAACACCCTCTATCTAGGGGCGTAAGCTGGATTTTGATTTTTTATGGGTTTAACCAATCTAACCTAATAAAATGTTGAGTTTTACCCAGTCTAGTCCACTTAGTTAAAATGGGCTAATTTTCCCATATCTCATAGTTTTGAGAGCTAATGCATAAAAATTGGGTTTTTAACTATACCTTTGAAAACAAAGGGTTTAAAGTGAAATTAATTCAAGTTATTTTCTTAAAACACCACATCAACATTTTAAAAAAATGTTATATTCGGACAATCACATAAACAATGGAAAATGAATACGTATACAGTTGACTAAATTGGTTGTATTAATTAAATTGATTGCAATAAAACCAAAGTATACAAATTCTTTAAAGCTCAAACTCTAAAATTAGAGAAGTGTGAAATAGTACCAAGAACGTACTTATAATATTGGTAACTACGGAATATGACAAACCAATAAGAAATTTTTCGAAGCCAATAAAAACTACGTAAAATCATGACTGTGTCATGTGAGAATTAATAAATCCACTCCAACTTTAAACTCTCTCACTCCGCTTCTGTCATTAAAGGTCGAAGTAGTGTTGTTAACAAGTGTCACTAAAATTCGTTTAGAGTAGATAGAGCTTAATTTTGGAGTGAGTTTATCTGAGTCATATACATGCAATGCCTCGCGGCCTAATATAACTACCAAGGATAACATGGACAGGTCTATATGGAAAAAAATTGGCTGCTACCCCGGTGGAGGAATCTTCCTTTTACCCTTTATATAGCGACAATCAATTGTCTCTAAATGTTTCTAGTGACTTTTATTTAGTGACGCTAAAAAAGTGCTACTAATAATTGTTGTTGAAAGTGTTAGAAGAAAAGTCGCTTAAAACATTTAGCGACTATTAATTGTCACTATACATGGGGTAGAAGGAATATTCCTACAACCCGGGTAGGAGCCAAAGTTTGTTCGGTCTATACTTGCCAAACATACATGTGGAACCAAAGAAACCCTAATAGGAGATCATTCAATCAATAAACCATGCAACTTTTGCAGCAATGTCTATACCAACACCAATGGAAGTTGCTAAGGAAATGATGAAGGACCGACGTGCAGAAGCTAGCCAAAGTCATGGGATCAACAGTTAAAGAACAGGATAAACACCGTAGGTCTGTGTGATTTCCACTATCTTGATCATTCTACTCACTCAATATTGTCGTTGTTCAATTTTTTTCCTTGTCCTCCCTTCAAGCAAAGTCGCCACTAGGGCAGCAACGTTCATGACAGTCTAATTACTTTACTTCCCAAAGTCAACCACTTCTTCTACTCCACTATCGCTGCCCTAAACCCTTTCATCTAGTGGGTGGAAGGAAGGGCAAAAGTTTTGGTGCAAATGATTTTTTGTACATTTTTTATGTCAAGAAGCCAAAAATGGCTACATCACCTGCCCCGACGTGAACTTTGCGAAGCCAAAAATAGGCACGTGGTCCTACACGGCAGGATCTACATTTCGATGTTGACTCTAGAAATAATGACCTGCACAAGCAAGGGCGGAACTACGTTATGGCAAGGGGGGGCTAAAGCACCCCCTGACTTCTGAAAAAAAAATATTGTGGTTTTCGGGAATAGCACCACCTCGTTCCCGAGACGCCGTTCCCCATCCCCGATACCCCGTTCCCTGAGACCACAACTCACGCGCTCTCTCTCTCTCTCTCTCTCTCTCTCTCTCTCTCTCTCTCTCTCCGGTGGACAGTGGACGTAACGACCAGCGACTAGAAATGGCATATTGCCGGCGACGCCACGCAACTGAACGGTCTGAACCCACCTTGTAGATCTCCGACCGGAGACCAGATCTTGAAAAAACGACACTCTGTCGGCGACCAGATCTCTGAGTCTCCGTCCGGCGTCCGACCACGAGACCAGTCACCAGATCTGCTTGACAGAGTGCCACTGCTTGACACCGTCCGACCACGCGACCAGATCTGCTTGACGGAGTGCCTCACCTAGTTACCTTGTCTGCTGCCGGCGACTGCGAGCTGCTGCACGGACGATTGCTGGGATTTGCTGCTGGGAATTTGTCTGTTGTCTATTGCTTCGTCCCAATTCGTGGTGGAGTTACATCCAGCCGTGGTGAATTTTTCTATTGTCTGTTGAGTGTTGTCTACTTGAGACTTGAGTGCTTGACGGAGTGACCCACTGCTTTGGTAAATTATTGTTATTGTTTATTTTATATTTGTATGTTGATGCTTATGCTACAGATTTGGGTTATTTTACATGTATATAGATGTCAATACAAATATATTTGTACATTAAAAGTATCATAAACCTAGAGTTTAATTCTAAAATTTTGTGTATCGAAACATTGGTATAGTTTAATTTCAGTGATTATATAGAGATTTAGTAAAGTTCTTAAATTTTGTTTAATTCAGTGATTATATAGAGATTTAAAAAAATCTCTATATAATATTATTTTACTATAAAAAAAATTTGGGTGCATTCGATAGAATTTTTGCACCCCCTGAAAAACTTTCCTAGTTCCGCCCCTGTGCACAAGCCTGTTCTTAAGGATATCATGGGCGAGTTATTCGATCTAGGTGGCGGCTATTAGAAGGTTGTCCGTGTTGGTGAGGATGTTATTAGTCGGCGTTAGTTGGGGCCAGTGTAGTTATTACTTTTTCTTTTCAATCTTAATGATAGCTTTACATACGTGTGACAGATTAGTGTCTTATGTGCATGTCAACCACCTCGTCTCTTATTGGCAGAGCCATTTAGTGGTTGACATGCCCGAGATAGTTGACAAAGCTCACATTAACATTGATAGAAAAGGTGAAGGGAAATAGAATTATATTAGAGAACATTATGAAACTGGGTACAATGAGGCATTTATATAAGCAAGAGAAAACTATCCTACTAGAAACAGAAAATGGAATCCTACAGAAGTTTAGAGAACTCTAGAATAATCTAGACATAGAACATAGGGAAAAGGTAATTTCCATATTAATATATATAATCTAACATCCCCCCTCAAACTCAAGTTGGTAGAGAACAAACAAGCTTGAGTTTGGAGGCTAAGTTTGAGATCCAAGTTGAGATGAATTTCATGTGTAGAGTCCGGCGATGCAAGAACAGAACAGGAGTCCGGGGGCAAAGTCCAACAACCATCAAGGTCTTGGGGCGAGGTCCGGCGACTAAGAACAAATCAAGAGTCCCAGGGCGAAGTCCAATGACCATAAAGTCTCGGGGTGAGATCCTGCGACTAAGAACAAGGCAGGAGTCCCGGGGTGAGGTCCGACGACCATAAAGGTCTCAGGGTGAGGTCTGACGGCTGAGAATAAGGCAAGAGTCCCGGGATGAGGTCCGATGACTAAGAACAAGGCAGGAGTTCCGGGGTGAGGTCCTGCGACTGAGAAGAAGACAGGAGTCCCAGGGTGAGGTCCGACGACCATAAAGGTCTCGGGGTGAAGTCCGGCGACTGAGAAGAAGACAGGAGTCCCGGGGTGAGGTCCGACGACCATAAAGGTCTCGGGGTGAGGTCCGGCGACTGAGAAGAAGACAGGAGTCCCGGGGTGAAGTCCGACGACCATAAAGGTCTCGGGGTGAGGTCCGGCGACTGAGAAAAAGACAGGAGTCCCGGGGTGAGGTCCGACGACCATAAAGGTCTCGGGGTGAGGTCCGGCGACTCAGAACAAGGAAGGAGTCCCGGGGCGAAGTCTGACAACCATAAAGGTCTCGGGGTGAGGTCCGGTGACTAAGAGAATTTCTTTTTTTTATCTTTATTTGAGAAGAAAAAAAAAAAGATAAGTTAGAGTTTATGAACAGCAAGAGTGGGCGGTGGCTAGGGTTTCAGCATAAGCGAATATCATTGTATAAAAAGGGCAGGAAAGAAAGACCAAAATTTTAAAACTCAAGAACAAAAGAAGAGCACGAAAAGAAAACAAAGGCACGTGCAACGGCAGAAGGCCGTTCGCCAGAGTTTACAAAAATAGTTGAAAGACTCTCAAATATATGGATCATATGGCTCTGATACCATGATAGTAAAGGTGAAGGAAAATATAATTATATTAGAGAACATGATAAAACTGAGTACAATGAGGCCCATATAGGCAAGAGAAAACTATCCTACTAGAAACAGAAAAGGGAATCCGACAGAAGTTAGGAGAACTCTAGAATAATCTAGACATAGAACATAGGGAAAAGGTAATTGCCATATTAATATATATAATCTAACAAACATCATTGTTGGGGCAACTTTGTACTGATTTGTTCCACCTACACGTTTAGCAAATATAGTTCATACCCAATATTGAAGGGTTCCTATTCATTGGTGTATTCAACCACCTAGGCTCATGTTGACCGAGCCCATTGGCGGTCGACATGCTCGAGATGGCCAACCAAGCTTGCATAATTATCATTGTTATAGCAACTTTGTACTGATTTGTTCCACCTACATATTTAGCAAATACTCTTTGATCACGACAATTCATACCCTACATTGAAGGGTTCCCTTTCACTGGTGAGCGTCGACCACCTAGCCTCTTGTTCACCAAGTCCATTGGCGGTCAACATGCCCAAGATGGCCATTCAATTTTGAACTATCATCGATGTTGGAGCAACTCTTTATAGATATGTTCCACCTATATGTTTATGAAATATGCTTCAATCACAATTGTTCATACCTTACAAGGGGTTTCATTTCACTTACACGACAAACTATCTTTCGGTGAACTAGAGTTCATTTTTCGTTGCTTAATGTTTTTATTCATGGCAGTGTCAATACTAATGCTGATATGTAAGGAGTGTACATGTCTGCTTGCTTTCGTTCACATAATTTCTGAGGGTTTTTGCTTATCTGTGATTGAGGTTTCTTATAGCCTTTGATGCTAGAGGAAGTGGGTTCACTGTACACGTGGAGGTGCTACAAAGAACAGTCCAAGTCATGTGCCAAGTATGATAGTGTGTGACAGAGCAAGGATAGAAGCAAGGGCAAAGAGTAAGGCAACATAAAAAAAAATCCTAAGGAGTGGCAGTGTTGTAGGTACAAAGGCACGGGTTGTGTATGGGAGAAGTCACAAGTCCAGTGCTAAGGTCTAAATGTCAATATCCAGAGTCATCGTCCAATGCTTAATTTTTTTTTAATACCTTGAGTTTGTTAGTTAAGAAGTTTAAGAGTGAGAAATTGAGAATGTGCATATGGATTTCGGTTTTGAATAGTTGGGAGTTATCCTAAAATTAAGCTCTCAAGTCCATTATTTAAAGTCAACTAAAAGTGCCTTATTATCAAAATGAACCAATACGCTCCCTAGGAGCAACAACTCTTTGAGGTGCATTATATGCCAGGGTTCATTGACCATCGGATCACCGTAATCACTAAACATGCCCCCACACATGTTTGTTCAGTTTGTCTAGGAAGATTGGCTCAGACAACACTAGTATAGCCAGAGAAGACGCTCAATCAAGTCAGCCATCTAATACCCTTGCTAAATCCCATAAAAGCATTAAGAAACATTGAGAACCTAATAGTGTTAGGGGAGGGACAAGGTCTAACTCCCAGGCAGACTAGGCTTGATGCCCTTTGAAGACCTTCACATGTCTCAGAGTGGCAAAGGGTTATGATCCTTAGAGGTTCTAATATAAAGTCTGGATTCTTTAGGACGTAGTCTAGTCAAATAGTTACCCTTATAGAGATAGTGTCCTGGATGAGTTGTTATGCCTTGGTAAGTCGTGGTGTCAGAGCATTCGGAGCACACCAAGGTAGTGTCTTAGAGGAGTCACCTTCCCGACAAGTCGAGATAATATCACGGAGGCACATAGCTTAGAGATGAGGATCGGTAGACTCTATTATCACAGCATTCAGGTGCAATGAAGTACAAAGTCCCCAATGAGCTAATGTTTGGCTAAGTATGGAAGAGGTCTTCACTTAGTGTTAGTAGGATGACCGGAGGAGAAGAGATCAAGGTTAGGATACCCAATGAGTGCCCAACTACCCAAGGAGTGGAGGGAGACCCCAAGGGAGGTGAAGACATAGAAAAATGGGGAGACCCCGCATGAGGTAAGGACATGAAGGGGGCAGAGACTCCAAGGGAGGTGAAGACATAGAGAGGAGGGAGACCTAAAATGAGGTGAAGACATAGAGAGGATGGGCAGACACTCTAAGAAAGGTGAAGACATTAAGAGGATTTACGGAGACCCCAAGAGGTGAAAGCATAGAGGAGGGTGGAAGGGAGACCTCAAGGCAAGTGAAGCCATGAAGGATGGGCAAATATACCAAGGGAGGAGAGGACATGAAGAAGAGGGAGAAGACCTCAAAGGAGATAAAGATATAGAGAGGGGGTGGAGACCCTAAAGGAGGTAAAGACATAAAGCCGAGGGGAAGGGGTGAAGATCTCAAAGGAGGAGGAAAGCATGGAGATAGGGTCGACACCCCAAGGAGGAAGAAAGAACCCTCCTCCAAGGGGAGAGGGGAGAAGTACCTTAAGGAAGGGAGAAGTGCCTTAATCTTCAGTGAACCAAAGCATCTCCTTATATCAGGGTCACCAAGACCACCAACTCAGGGGGTAATCACTGTAGCGGCAAACAGCATCGTTGAAGCTGAGTGACGACCGCCGGCGCTCTTCTGTCCAAATCCACTCCGTCACAACCAATGCACTGTTGTCGCCACTCTATCCAGTCTGGCCACTACCACGACCAGTGACACCTTCACTGCCTTTTTGTTTAGTCCCTGCTATCGTGACCAAGAAACAAACAATCAAAGTCAACAATGCCTCGTCTGCCTATGCTCTAGCCAGTGGATCATTCACAACCGACGTGTGGACGTCGAGGCGAAACGTGCATTATTGTCGTTGCCGCATGGTTAGGAAACCTGTCCAACCTTTATTTGCTTTGACGTTGCCATGGAGGACATGGCCAGATCTGCTTCCAAGGGCTATGGTTGCCCATCAGTTGTGAAAGAAAAGTTGGAGACAGACCAAAATTTCATGCGCATTCTTTCTTTTTAAAGAAATATGCATTTACCTCATGGATATGTATATTTATGCTTAAGACCCACATTAGAGTTTTATTTGCATGTGCAACATTTTTCTAAAGTCTATACATGTGTAGCCACATCTCGCCTATTCGCCGCTAAAACTCGTGTCAGCAGACTTGTTTGTACACAACTTAGTGCAAGTGGACTATGATAAGGCGCTGGAAAGCGCCCAATTGCTTCAATTGGCATAAGCTGTAGCATTTTGAAACTTCCCAATGCTATTAATTTTTATTAAGCTTCACCTGAATCATGCAAAGCAGCATAACTATACGGTCTAATCGACAAGGTACTCATGGGACCACAGAGTATGATTATTGATCTTATTTCAGTGTTGTAAACATAGTTACACTTATCAGCTGATAGTCTTTATTGCTATATATTTGTCATATTACATGCTTTTTCATGTTGTAAGGGTCTATATTGTTGATAACACATTTTTCGTGCTATTGATTAGCGTCAAAACTTGTGTCACTAAATCTCGTCGTATTATGACGATGTAAAGTATTTTTTTTAAGTGAATCCTTATTCTCTGGCTAAAAAGTCAATTATTGATTATGTCCACGACAACTTTTCAATTGTAAACATACAATTGAAATGATAAATAAACATATAAATGTAGAAAACTTTCATTTCTGCATGAGGCTTGATACATCATGAAATGTAATTTGAATTTACATGACCTCGTTTCCATTCAATGTTTCTTCCTTTTTTTTTTTCTTCTAGCTGCCAAAATTTGCCGAAAAGGATTGGGACAGTCCCTCTCTCTCCACTTTTGTTTTCCTCTTTCTCTCCTTTGATAAAGCTTTGTTAGGTACCCAAACTTATCTTGCCACAAGATACTTGCACTGAATTACAATGCTGGCGAGTTGCTGATCATGGGTTCTTTTTACTCGCCCATGTGGCTAGTCACGTGGCCTGTGAATATTAGAATTATAACTGGCCCATTTAGTGAGGACATAAGCAGGCTCCCAATCTTTTATTACTTTCTCCTTCACGGGCCCCATTGGCCCATATCAATTGGGTTATCTTAAAAAGCAAGACCTTTTCCCCATGCATTATAACTTTGGGCTTCCTCTAATTTATTTAGTCCAAATATTATAAAGACGAAATAACTATATTTTCTTCCTTTTTCCTATTTTTCTATTGAAACTTAAGTGCCAACAAATGCCCTTGGAAGCTTTTTCGTCTGAGAAGCTATGTCGTCTCCTCTTTCCCTTAAACAACCGTCCTTCCCTTCTCCCTCCTTCAACCCTCACAGCTCTTCCCCCCCCCCCCCCCCAATGTTCTCATCCAATCATCAGACTACACAACCTTCTGACCCACCCCTCTCACCCAAACCCATCTAGCTTCTCCTTACTATAAACTACCATTTCGTCAAGGAACTATACTGAACCCTGTCATGGTTGAACTCTCTGAAACAAGACGCATTCTCTCTTACTTTCTTGTTGGCAAGATCTTTGATAAGAAAACATTTTACGAGGCTAAACTTTAATGCTTTGTAAATAACCATTAGCTCTGTGGAGGCAAAACCCTAAAAAATAATCCTCAATGATATTATCTTATTTGGGTTTGTTTATCATGATGTTGCAAACCAGGTATTTAGCAACAACACATGAAATATTACGGGCGCTCTTCTTGTTCTTAAACCCTAGTGCCCAGGCATGATTTTCAATGAAGTTACCATCCAATCGGCTGATCTTTGGGTTCGTGTTGGTCCTATTCCTAGTGACTATAAGATTCCCCTTCTTGCTGAAACTTTGACTAATGCAATCGGTCAATCTCTTTGCCTACCCTAGATGCACAGTCTCAAGCATAAATCTGACTTCTTTCGTATTCTCATAAGGATGAACTTCGGCATCCCGCTTATTCTTGGTGTGTATCTCAAGCTTTACACGTGTCAAATTATATTACTAAAATTTCAGTATGAAAAATTATTTCGAGTCTTTTTTCATTGTGGTATTGTGGGTTACTCTTATCATCGATTCAAAGGCAATATCTGACTGGTTGTAGAATGCCTAAAACGCAGAACTTCTGAATTTCATTGCTCTAAGCTTTATCATCACTTTATTGAATATAGCATCCCCTTGTATAATGGAGACATAAGAGGATTACCCAATACCCACCTACATAGTTTCCTCCTAGTTTAACCCATTCAAGTGGTCATGCTCTTAACCAAAGACCTCATCCTTCATCCGAATATAAGTGATAATGCTTCCCTTTGTGGACCTAGAGGTTTTGAGTTTGATGTAGAAGTAACTTCCACTTTCAAACAAAGAAGAAGGGTAAAGCCGAGAAATGGAAATCTGAAAAAAAAATTATCTTCAGGTCTAACTGTGCAAAGGGAAATTTCGGGCAACCTACAGTGTTTCAGTGAACATGCATCTGGTCATGCATGTAATTTGCACGGCCGAAACAGTGGTGACGTCAACATGAATATCTCTCCTTCTGACTCTCTTGAAATTTCCAAGCTCAAGCTCTGTAGGCTGCACCGTGTACTGTCTTCTCATCTGGGTAAAAGGAAGAAAATTCTAACCGTAAAATGAATTATTGCTGGCATTCGTTCTCTCTTGCCCGGGTCAACAAATTTTCACCTCAAAGACAAGCAAAGTGGGTCCCTGGAAGACTTGCAGCTCAAACCCTTTTATATGGGTCCCTCTTACCCCATGAATTTATGGCTACCAAAAAACTTACAGCTCCTCGTGTCACACAGTCTTCTGGTCAGCCGACGTCTTGCACCACAGCTGTGGGAAAATGGGAAAAGGCTTCTGCTCATTTAATGGAAATCAACATCTCTACAGACCCTCACTTGACATAGGCACGCCCTTCCTCAGTTACTCAACTACCTAGACCTACCTTTGTTATGCCTCTTTTACTACAACCCTCTTTTCCCTTCCCCACGTGTTAATACATTTTTTCCTAATTACTTATTAATGTACACGTCTTTTTCCTCCATGCTTTCTGAAGATGTTTCTGCCTTACTTTGCCAACTTTTTTCTTTCCTTTTTTCCACACGCACCATATCTGCTTTACATGCTATATCTCCATATTTTATATTGCTAAAAAAGGTTAACCCATTTTCAGTTGTTTTTACTATTCTTCAAACTTTTGCAAGATTATCTTATTATGAAAACCCCTTACACGCTAGATAGATACCTAATTGATCAAGTTGCTTGTGTTTTATCCGATCATATGATTTCATCATCGAGTTTGTTGGCCACTCTTCATAATAACACAACTCCATGCTGCCACCCCCCCCCCCTCTGTTTGCTAATCCCTGGTCTCACCTCATGCAATGGACCCCTTCCTTCTGGCCTTAAACCAAATGAACATCAGGAATCTGAAGTCTCAGTCAATAATGATCTCCCATGTCTTCTCTTGCAAAACCCCTGACTTTGAGAATAGTGACTTTGAATCCCATGCTGATATTTCCCTTATACCCCTCATTTCGGTCTTTGGACCTCATCCCCCCCCCCCCTCCGCGGAGTCCCCCTCTCTCTTCCGACTCTAATGCTTCCCCCAACAACAAACAAAAAAATTTCTATCTTGCCACCGACGATCTCTCATATACGATTTCTCAGAAAAAAAGAAACTTTTCCTTCCTCTTGCAGTACACCAAATTCTCACTCACCCTTTCTTTTTTCCCTGTTCATTTACACCCCATCATTCTTGATGCTTACTAACTTAATAATCCTTGTAAAAAAAAAACACCTTCTCGCCTTCACTCCCCAACCCCAAGTGTAATCTCTCAGATATATCTTCTTTTCAGGCCTCCTTCTCCTCTTCTAAGGCTTCAGGTGTTGTCCCCCAACAACCCTTTCAACCTCAATGAAACTCCTCAACTGGAACCTCAGGGGTTTTGGTCACCCCCGGAAGGTTCGAATAGCTAAATCTTTGATCAAACTCATAACCCTGACTTTATTTTCTTCCAAGAAACACTCTTACCTATTTCATATGTAAATAATCTCTTCACCTGCCTCGGCTACTCCTCCTCTGTTGGGTTTGATTCGATTTCTTCCTCTTGAAACATCGATTTAGCGGTGGTCTCTGGATTGGTTGGTGCTCAACCTCGACTGCTTCTGTTTTTTATTCTGACTAAAATTTGGTTTTGCTATAAATCTCTCTTTCATATTCATTAGAATGGTGGGGCACCTTTATTTCTGGTTACCCGTACCTCTCAGAGTGCAAAGATACTTGGTCTCGCATCTCTACCTTGTTATCTCAACATCCGGGCCCACTTATAGTTTTTAGAGATTTCAATCAAGTTAAAGATTTGATATAAAAGTTTGGCCCTAATAATTTGGTCATTCTGGGAAGGCCCGCCTTTATTGACTTCACTTCTATCTTAGGTCAGATAGACTTACCATGCGAGGGGCCCACTTTTACTTGGACAAGTAATAGATCTGGTGAAGTGTGCACATTTGAGAAATTAGACATGGGTATGGCTAATGCAAACTGGATTCAGCTCTTCCCACAAGCCACATCCCGGAATTTGGGTATTCAAGTTTCTAATCATGCTACTGTCATCTTGGATCTCTTACGTCCTTGGTCCAGAGCTAGAATTCCTCACGGTCTTCAAGCCTTCTGGTTCTTACATCTGGACTATCTAAATCAAATTATTTCCAATTAGAATTGCCAAGTATCAAGCTCCCTTCTTTTCACATTACTGCACAAAGGCAAAAACATCTTATATATATGAAACCCTGGAGTCTCTTAAACTTTGGTCATTTTCCAGCCAGAATTATTAAAACTCAATAGCAACTAATCTCAATTTAATCAAATATTCCTTGTCAGCCTGCTTAAACAGCTTCCTCTCTTCTCTCGCAACAGCTTGACTGACTTCTGGATTGTGAAAAACTTTTCTGGGCATAGAAAACGAAACCGAAATGGACTAAAGAAAGAAACTGTAACACCAAGTTATTTCATACCACAACTAGAATCCAAACACCCCATAACAGAATTACAGGCACTTTAATAGTAACAAGTCCTGGTGCGCTCAAGACAAAGAGATCATGCATTCCTTTAAATCTTACTTCTTTTCCATCTTCAAATGCAACTCCGCCGAAATGCAAGGGATTAAAGACTTTTCCTTCCTCTATGCACTTGACGTCTCTTTATCTACAGATCAACTCCTACCGCTGAACTCACATTTTCTCGGGCATGAAGTTAAAGAAGTCTTTCTGATCTTGCTCCTCTGAAAGCCCCGAGACCGAACAGAATACCTCCGCTTGTCTACCAAAAATGCTACAATTTTCTCAAACCGAACATCACCACCGGGGTACTATCTGTCGTTCGATCTGGTCACCTTCTTTCTGAAGCCAATTTCTCATGCATCACTCTCATTCCTAAAATTAAATTCCCCAAGCATCTATTTGATTTTCGTCCAATCAGTCTGTGTAACAACATCTACAATATCGCTTCCAAAGTTATGGCCAACTGTCTTAAAAAAAATCCTTCCATCATCTCTCCTTTTTTATAATACATTCATCAAAGATAGAGCTATAGTTGTAACATATTGATTGCTAAAGAATTGACAAATATGATCTGCATCAAGAAATCTGGGAAAACTGGTTTGGCTCCTCTTAAAATCGATATGAGCAAAGCTTTTAATCGTCTGGAATGGGATTTTATTCAAGTTGTTCTTATCAAACTTAATTTTCCCTCT